>APFE031334907.1:65221-120649 GCA_000404065.3 Pinus taeda | reverse complement strand
AAAAATAAAGGAGAATATCACTTTTAATTTAAGAATTTAACATTACCATGAACTGCATATCCCCCAAACTTCCTGATGAACTGCATATCAACACTAGGGCAAAAATTCACTTTTATAACTTTAGACATGCATCTAGAAGCAACAAGAAGTCACTAACATACCCTAAAGTAAATTAAAAAACAAATTAAAAAAAACACAAGTTAATGAGGAAACGTGGGTTGTACGACCCTGAAACGCGTTTCCGGCCGTACTAGCCACGTTTCCGTTTCAGGAAACGTGGCAGTAAGGCCAGAAACGCGTTTCACGACCGTACCAAACGCGTTTCCGCGTTTTGTACCCGTTTCCGTACGGAAACGGACCTCTATACCACGTTTCTTGCAACATAGCGGTAAACACATTGACCCAACACTCCTCCACAAAATGCTATTGTCCTCCACTGTTTGCTTGCTGCTCCTGCAAGTCTAGTCAGGGCACAATATGCAGCCCTTAACCCTCTATGCTGTGAGCAAACTAAGCCCTCTTAGAGCTGTAGTCCACCTAGGAGAGTTTTCCCTTATGCCATGCTGCCTCTTGCAAGCATTATATATCTCAATGTTGCCTTGGAACAACCTTAGCTGCTTGCTATTGCTTGCAGCCTAGAAAAGCAGCTAGCTGTAACTGCGGTCTCCTACAACAGGCCCAAACAGTCACCTAAACAACAATGTCTTGCCTTCTCCCGAACTCGGCCTACTGCCCAACAAACTCGGCTTCTAGTCTTACCCTAAGACAACCAATCTAAACAGATCTGTTATGACCTTTTCTGCTGCGGTTGGGCTCTTATTGACTACAATTAAGGGCCTCCTTATGACAACGGATTAGGCCTCTCTTGTTTTGCGGCTAGGGATCTTCTTTTGCTGTGTATTAGGGTTTCCTTGCTGCGGAATTAGGGCCTCCCTTAACCGCAGGTTAGAGCTCCTCTTGATAGCGTATTGGAGCCTTCCCTTTGACTGTGGTTAGGGCTTTTCTTTTGCTGCAGATAAGTCTCTCTAGATTACAGCTAGGGCTTTCTTGAGACTGTGGCTATGGCTCCTTTTAGATTTGCGGTTGGGGCTGGATCTTCTCACTAGGACTCCAGTTAGATATCCTCTCTAGGGCTGCGGCTAGATCTCCTTCTCTAGGACTACGGCTAGATCCCCTTCTTGACCTCTCTTTCCACCAAACCCAAATGAGTGGAGAGAGATCATGAGAGATGTGTTTTAACAAATGGCTTGAGGTCTCCTCTATTTAAATGCAACGTTGAGGTTGAGCTGGGGGTAATTTGGTTGCTAGCCGACCTTGAAAAATTGTCAAATAATATAAATAAATTTATATCTTCATAAATACATGTTGGAATCAGATGACCATTAGATCAATCCTACACCTTTCGGATAGAGGAATCCAAGAAAAATATCAGCTGCCATAAATAAGATGATCCACATGGAGTTTGGCCCTAGTTGCCAATTTTAACAACATACCATTGTAATCTAAAATTAACATGGTATCAGAGCTGAGGTGAAGACAAAGCCCAAGCAAGAGTGAAAAGATAAATCACTGAGAAGAGCAATCACTGAGATTTTTTGGACAAGGACAAGAGTCAATGGCCTCTACATCTTACTTCAATCCTGATGACAAGCTCAATGATAAGTCTGTTTGTCATGCATGGAAGATGTCTCTTGATTTGACTTGGGAAGAGCAGGATGTTATGGACTATGTGCAGGGAAAGATTATTGAACCTCCTTCAAATGCATCGGCTGCTGCTAAGACAAAGTACAAGAAAGGTGAAGTCAAAGCAAAGTAGATCATCAAGGATTCTATTAACAAGCATTTGGTTTCATACATCTCTAATTTGAACACATCCAAGGAGATGTATGACAGGTTGGTTGGCATGTTTAAAGTTAGCAATGCAAACCAAGTTCTCTTCCTCAAGAACAAGTTGAAGGAGATAAAGAAGGGAAGAGGTGAAGATATCCAATTCTACTTCATGAGGATTACTGAGATAAAAAATTATCTTCTTTCAATTGGAGAAGTTATTGCTGATAGGGAATTCACTCTCATTGCCCTTGGAGGTCTCCCTCGTGAATGGCATGTGTTCAACACAACTATCCTCAACAATGACAGGATTCCAGGTTTTGATGAATTGTTGACTAGATGCACTCAAGAAGAAACATAGATGATGGAGAGAGACATGCCTTCAAATAGGAATGAACCTATTGCATTCTCTATTCATGCTAAAAAGAAGAACAATGCAGGTTCAAAGAAGAAATGTCGAGGAAGACTAGGATTCAAAGATGGAAGGAAAGGAAGATGCTTCATTTGTAACATGTTTGACGACTATACTAGGGAGTGTCCTAATAGAAGGGATACACCTCATGATTATGACAACCACAACCGCAACAATTTCAGGGTCAACAACAATGAAAGGAATGGCAGATTCAACAATAAATGAAAAAGGAATGCTTTGCTACTCAACATGGAAATGTTCGACTTCCCAAAAGATCAAGAAACTTCAGGTATGATGAATCTATTGTTGTAGATAACAAGCAAAAATAATTTTATCTTATATCTGCCCTTTGTACTGCCTCTTCACCGGATACCTTGGGAAATTGGTTGATTGATAGTGGTGCCTCAAGGCACTTTATTGGGTAGAAGAAAGCTCTTTCAAATCTGATAGAAAAGGATACAAATTTGGAAATCATTGTTGCTCAAGGCTTCTTTCAAATGGAAGGTGTGGACTACAATGAGATTTTTGCACCAGTTTCTCAATATACCACCATCTGTTCGATCATAGCCCTTGCTGCCTCGCAAGGATGGAACCTACACTAGATGGATGTCAAAACGGCCTTCTTGCATGGTTCAATTAAGGAGGAAGTCTATGTAGAACAACCCGAGTGGTTCAAATTTCGAGATCATCAGACACATGCATGCAGGTTGAAGAAATCCCTCTATGGGTTGAAGCAAGCTCCCCAAGCTTGGTATGAGAGGATCGACAACTATCTGATGAAGTTGGGTTTTACAAGAAGTGAAGTTGATCCGAACCTTTACTTTAAGGTTGAGAATGACATACCTCTCATCTTGTTACTTTATGTGGACGATCTCTTTCTGACAGGTGCAAACCTTCTTATTTATCAATGTAAGAGGGAGTTGGCTTCCGAGTTTGAAATGAAGGACCTAGGAATGATGCATAATTTCCTAGGGTTGGAGGTCTGGCAAAAGCCATGTGAGATTTTCCTTTCTCAAGGAAAATACATTGTGAAGCTACTTGAAAGATTTGGGATGGTGGACTGCAAGTCCGTATCTATTCCAATGGAACTTAACTTCAAGAAGTTATGCGGAAGTGTTGCTGGGCCCAATTTGGGAAATCCTTCTAAGTATTGTCAACTCGTGGGGGCCCTGATGTTCTTGGTGAACTCCCGTCCGAACATATTCTTTGTAGTGAATACATTGAGTCATTTTATGGTTGAGCCTCATCACACACATTGGATTGCTGCCAAGAATTTTCTGAGATATCTTCGGGGCACAATCACCTATGGACTGAGTTACATTGCCGGGAATGTGAGGCTCCATGGTTATTCTGATGTTGACTGGGCTAGCAGAGTGGTGGATCGTAAAATCATATCGGGATGTTGCTTCTCTCTAGGTTCTTCTTCGATATCCTGGATGAGCAAAAAGCAGAAGTTGGTTGCTTTGAGAACCGCCGAGGCTGAATATATTGCTGCTAGTATGGCCTCCTGTGAAGTTGTTTGGTAGAGGAATCTCTTTACTAAGTTGTTTTGACATGTGTTGGATACCACCGTGATCTATTGTGACAACAAAAGTGGGATTCGTCTTTTTGAGAATCTCGTGTTTCATGACCACTCCAAGCATATTGATATCAGTTACCACTTTGTTCGGGATATGGTACAACGGGGAGCAATAAGGCTCTGTCACATTGGGACTGATGATCAGGTCAAAGATATTCTTACGAAGCCCCTGGGGAAGGTCAAATTCTTAATCTTTCGTGAACGACTTGGAGTCGTGTAGAGACCCTCTTATGAGGGTCCCATTTGATTTGGATATTGAGCTCTGGGACCTCCGAGGGGCTTGGGCTACTTCTTGGAGCGTTGAGTGACCATAGGGTGAGTGGTTCACCTTCCCTTAGTGGTGTGCAATGTATAGGGTGAGTGGTTCACCTTCCCTTGTGATACCCCATGATGGTTGAGATATGCATAGGATGAGTGGTTCACCTTCTCCTATGGCATATGAGCAGGATGAGTGGTTCACCTTCTCCTGCCGATACGTCCTACCCATGCAGTATGGGACTCATGGGAAGTACCTCTCATCTAGCTAAGGAGTAGAGAAATGAGGATAGGGACCATAGTACTACCGATGGACGCATCGTGTACTACCGTACTCCTTATGTTAGGATGTTTGATATTGATCTGGGATCATTGGAGACTAACTTCTGGTCAATAGAGAGTGGTATGATACACTCTCGATTATTGGAGACTGCCTTCGGGTTAGTGGAGAATGGTATGAAACATTCTCGATCATTTCTTCTTCACAATTTCTTCATGGTTCAACAAAGCAGAGTAGGGATGACAGGGATGGTACAGATTGTTAGATGGTTTGGCAGGTGGAGTTCTTCCTAGTTGAGAGGGAGTGTTTGTTAAAATTGGCAACTAGGGCCAAACTCCATGTGGGTCATCTTATTCATGGTTGATAATATTTTTATTAGATTCCTCTCGTCGAGAGGTGTAGGATTGATTTAATGATCATCCGATTCCGATAAGTATTTACGGAGATATGAATTTATTTTGATTATGGAATAATTATCAAGACGACCTACAACTGATGTAGGCTCAGAAGCCCAACAGTCGCATCTATTCAAACATCAACAGCTGTGTATAAATATAGGAGGGCTTTTCCTCATTTGGACTCACTCAACTCATCACATCTCTCTCTCTCTTGCGCAGAAAAGAGGCTCTTCTCCTACTGTGCAGAAAGAGACTCTTCTCGCACACGTGTGGAAGGAAGGTGCATAATTTAGGGTTGCAACTGCAGAACCAAAGTTTGACCAACGTTGACCATTAGTCTGCCTCCCAAAACTGCGCTTTAGGTGTATTTGGATCTCCTCTGAAGGCCACATTTTTTGGTGAAGGAACCAAGCTGATCCGACGATCGGTTTGCAAGATAATGTTTGCCCTAGTTTGGCTGATCTAGGGTTTGCTGCTGCTGATGTAAATAAGATTTATGTACTATTTCTCTTTGCTGGATTATTGAAGATAAAGGAAGATTTGATCAAAGGGTTTCCCCACATTAGGGTTTGTCCTTGGCTAGCTGCCACATCTTGTGTCTCTTGTCTTGGCTTGTTTTTTGTTGATCGTTTAAAGTTTTATCTGCACTTTACTTTATGTACATGTGATTGCTAATCTGTGGATAATAATAAGAAAGATAAGTAAACTGTTATAAGCATAGAACATACCATAACTTAACATGGTATCAAACCTGAGGTGAAGACAAAGCCTGAGCAAGAGCAAGAGCAATCATTGAAGAGAAGATTGGCAAGGCTATCCTAAAAGAACTATGGGGTTCTCATCACTCTTCCCTGCTGAGGACAAGCTCCGTGAGAAAGTTGACTATCACGGATGGAAGATGTCTATTGATTTAACCTTAGAAGATCAAGGAGTGTTGGACCATGTGAGAGGCAATATTGTTGAGCGTCCATCAAATGCATCCATTGTTGCCAGGAACAAATGGAAAACCAGTGAAGTCAAAACAAAGAAGATCATCCGGGACTCTATCGACAAGCGCTTGGTGGCCTACATCTCCAACCTGAACACCTCTAAGGAAATCTACGATAGATTGGTGAGTTTATTTAAAGTTAATGATGCAAATCAAGTTTTGTTTCTTAGAGATAAGCTGAAGGAAATTAAGAAGGGCAAAGATGAGAGTATGCAAGCATACTTCTTAAGAATCATGGAAATCAGGAACGATCTCCTATCTATTGGGGAGACTATTACTGATAGGGAAATGGCACTCATGACTCTTGGAGGATTACCATCCGAATGGTACGTGTTCAGGACTACTCTTCTGAACAATAATGTAATTCCTGGTTTCGAGGAATTAATGGCTAGATGCATTCCAGAAGAAACAATGGTAGAAGAGAAAGAAATGCCCATGCTTAAAGGTCCTCCTGTTGCCTTTTCTTCTCATGCTAAGAAAAGAAATAATTCCATGACTAAATCAAAAAGAAAGGCTGGACCTAAGGGTGGAAGAAAAGGACGATGTTACATTTGCGATAAAGCAGGTCACTATGCAAGGGAGTGTCGTGATAGAAAGGACTCACACTGGGACGATGATCAAAATCCCTCTCATGGCAATTAAAGGAATGGCAAATTCAATAGCAAGGGTAAAAGGAGTGTTGGAAATCAAGGAAGAGGGCAACCATTCAAGAAGGCTAGAAACTCCAGGTATGAATCCAACATTGTTGAAAATAAGCAGGATGAATATTATCTACCAGTTGCTCTATCTACCTCTGCTCCTTCGGACTCAATGGGAATTTGGCTCATTGATAGTGGTGCCTCAAGGCACTTCACTGGTTACAAAGAAGTTCTCCATAATCTGATAAAGAAAGAAACTAACCTGGAAATTGTCCTTGGAGATAATATGAAATATCCCGTGAAAGGTGTAGGCAATGTCTCTCTCAAATTGAATCAAGGTAATACGATCCACGTACAGGATGTATTATATGTACCTGACCTCAAAAAGAACCTGGTGTCCATCTCGGCAATGGAAGACAAAGGCTACAAGGTAACCTTCAGTGATGGCAAGGTACATATATGGAAAAATAATGTTAAAGATGCCTTCACTCTTGGGTTTCGAGTTGATTCATTATATTAGGTCGGTGGAAGTCCACTAGGTGTCATGTCTTGTGACACATCTCTTCAGTCTGAAGTTTGGCATTGGAGGTTTGCCCACCTTCATTATAAAGCTCTACTCGATGTAAGACAAATGGTAATAGGGATGCCCGAATTCTTAGTAGAGAAAGAAGGTGTATGTTCGGGATGTGTCGAAGGAAAGCTCAAAAGGGGACCATTCCCCTCAAGCCAAAGCAAGACCTCCGATATATTACAGTTAGTTCACTTAGACATATCTGGTATGATGCCTGTGAACTCCTTGGGAGGATATTCATATCCTTACTTTTGTAGATGACTATTCTCGAAAGACTTGGATATACTTCTTGAAAAAGAAGGATGAAGTGTTCTCTTGGTTTCAACACTTCAAAGCCTTGATCGAGAATCAAACCGAAAATAGGATCAAGATCTTAAGGACTGATAATGGGACTGAATATGAAATCTAACGAGTTTCATGAATTTTGTAAAGAGGCTGGCATTAAGAGGGAGACTACTACACCATATACTCCTGAACAGAATGGTGTGGCGGAAAGGAAGAACCGTACGATTGTGGAAGCTGTCTGTGCCATGCTCCATGATCAAAGACTTCCGAAGTTTCTATGGTTCGAAGCTGCAAACACCGCCATATATGTACAAAACTGATGCCCTCATCAAGCATTGGGTTCCAAGACTCCAAAGAAATGTTCACCGATAAGAAACCTAACATATCTCATTTTAGAATTTTTGGAAGCCCTGTATATTTTCATGTGCCGAAAGAGAAAAGGAATAAATTGGGTGCATTTGGAAAGAAAGGAATCTTCGTGGGGTATGGTGAAAATACTAAGGGCTATAGAATCTATGTAGCCGGTCAAAGGGAAGTCGTGATTAGTCATGATGTCACCTTTGACGAAGATATGGCTCTCAGCAAGGTGAACAGTCTTCCTACAGTGAGGAGCTCTCAAGAAACTGACACCAGGGAGCCGAAAGAAAAAGACTATGACGAGATATTTGCACCTGTTGCCAGATATACCACCATCCGCTCGATCATAGCCCTTGCGGCTTCACAAGGATGGAAACTACATCAAATGGATGTTAAGATCGCGTTCTTGCATGGTTCGATCAAAGAAGAGGTCTACGTGGAGCAACCCGAAGGATTTGAGATTTATGATAAAAAATCTCATGTGTGCAGGTTGAAGAAGGCCCTCTATCGGCTGAAGCAAGCACCCCAAGCATGTTATGAGAGGATCGATAGCTACTTGATGACGCTGGGATTCCCTAGGAGTGAAGCCGATCCCAACGTTTACTTTAAGGTTGAAGATGACAAACCTCTCATACTGGTGCTGTATGTTGACGACCTCTTTCTAACAAGTGCAGACCCTCTCATTCACAAATGTAAGAGGGAGTTGGCTTCTGAATTTGAAATGAAGGACCTAGGACTGATGCACTATTTCCTAGGACTTGAAGTCTGGAAGAAGCCAAGGGAAATTTTCCTATCACAAGGAAAATATGTGGTGAAAATATTTGAAAGATTTGGAATGGTGGACTACAAGCCTGTAACTACCTCGATGGAGTTTGACTTTAAGAAGTTAAACGGTAGCGCTGTTGGACCTATTTTACGAAATGCCACCGAGTATCGTCAACTCGTCGGAGCATTAATGTTCTTAGTGAACTCCCATCCAGATATATGCTTCGCAGTCAACACGTTGAGTCAACATATCGTTGAACCTCACCACATACATTGGATTAGTGCCAAGAATCTGTTAAGGTATGTTCGTGGCACAATTACATATGGGTTAAGATACATTGTCGGAGATGTGAGACTACTTGGATACACTGATGTTGATTGGGTAGGCAGTGTGGTGTGGATCGTAAGAGCACTTCCGAGTGCTGTTTCTCCTTAGGATCTGCTTCGATATCTTGAACGAGCAGGAAGCAGAAGTCGGTGGCTTTAAGCACTGCTAAGGCAGAGTATATTGCTGCTAGCATGGCCTCCTGTGAGGCAGTTTGGTTGCGAAAGCTCTTTAGTGAGATGTTTGGATTTACATTGGATACCACCGTGATCCTATGTGACAACCAGAGTAGGATTCGTTTGTTAGAGAATCCCGTATTTCATGATCAAACATATCGATATCAGGTACCACTATATTCAAGATATGGTGCAGCGAGGAGCAATAAGGCTCTAACATATCGGTATAGGTGAACAGGTTGCCGACATCCTGACAAAGCCCCCAGGGAAGGTCAAATTTCTGACTTTCTGAGAACGACTTGGTGTCGTTCAAAGACCCTCTGATAAGGGTCTTGTATGATGTATTGAGCTCTGGGAGCTCTAGGGGGGGTGCAGGGTACTTCTTGGAGTGACATATGACCACAAGGTAAAAGAATCAAAACTTTCCCTGTAACACCCTGTGGCGACTATGTAGCAGGATGATTAGTTCTCCTGTGTGGTCTGGATGATGTGTTCTCCATGACGATTATGTAGCAGGATGATTAGTTCTCCTGTGAGGTCTAGATGATGTGTTTTCCATGACGATTATGTAGCAGGATGATTAGTTCTCCTGTGAGGTCTAGATGATGTGTTCTCCATGACAATTGTGTAGTGGGATGATTAGTTCTCCTATGAGGACAGGATTGATTAGTTCTCCTGTTGAGGCACCTACCCATGCAGTCTGGGACTCATGGGAAGTACCTCTCATCTAATCAATGAGAAGGGAAATGAGGATAGGGACCATAGTGGTACCGATGGATGCATCGCTGTATCTACCATACTCCCTATGCTAGGATGACCTTCATTGATCTGGGATCAATGATACTGGTCTGGGACCAGTGGTAGGAGTTGTACCCACTATGACGCTGACTTCGGGTCGGTTGAGACTGGTCTGGGACCAGTGGTACACATTCTGAGACTGACTTTGAGTCAGTGGAGGATGATACTAGTCTGGGACCAGTGGTAGGAGTTGTACCCACTATGACGCTGACTTCGGGTCGGTTGAGACTGGTCTGGGATTAGTGGTACACACTCTGAGACTGACTTTGAGTTAGTATGATACATCCCCGATCATTTCTTCCTCTTCATAATTCAGACAAAGCAGAGCAGAGCAGAACACTGTAGATTAGAACAGGGCAAAACAAAACAGAGCAAAGCAGGTAGGATAGAGAAGAGCAGAGCAGGGGTCAAGCTGTATAGGGCAGTGCATTTGATGGATGAATAGTAGCGACGACAGACAGATTGTAGATTGAGTTCTCCCTAGTTGAGAGGGAGTGTTAAAATTGGCAACTAGGAGGAAACTCCATGCGGGTCATCTTATTCATGGCTGATAATAGTTTTATTAAATTCCTCTCGTCGAGAGGTGTAGGATTGATCTAAAGATCATCCGATTCCGATAAATATTTATGGAGATATGAATTTATTATGATTATGGAATAATTATCAAGCCGACCTACAACTCATGTAGGCTCAGAAGCCCAACAGTTGCATCTATTCAATCATCAACAGTTGTGCATAAATACAGGAGGTCTTTTCCTCATTTGGACTCACTCAACTCATCACATCTCTCTCTTTCTCCTGCACAGAAAAGAGGCTCTTCTCCTACTGCGCAAAAAGACTCTTCTCTCACACGTGTGGAAGGAAGGTGCAGAATTTAGGGCTGCAACTGCAGAACCAAAGTTTGACTAGCATTGACCATCAGTTTGCTTCTCAAAACTGCACTATAGGTGAAGCTGGATCTCCTTTGAAGGCCGCATTTTTTGGTGAAGGAATCAAGTCGATCCGACGATCGGTTTGCAAGATATTGTCTGCCCTAGTTTCACTGATCTAGGGTTCGCTGCTGCTGATGTAAATCAGATTTATTTACTATTTCTCTCTGCTGAATTATTGAAGATAAAGGAAGATTTGATCAAAGGGTTTCTCCACATCAGGGTTTGTCCCTGGCTAGCCACCACATCTTGTGTCTCTTGTCTTGGCTTGTTTTTTTTTTTGATCGTTTAATGTTCTATCTGCACTTTACTTTATGTACATGTGATTGCTAATCTGTGGATAATAATAAGAAAGATAAGTAAACTGATATAAGCATAGAGCATACCATAACTTAACAGCAAGAGTCAACAACAACGCAAAAGATTCAGAGGGTCAGAGACTAGTAGTAGTTAGATTCCAACATTCATGGCATTATGTTGAACACGGTTAAGTTCAGTAATTCTGGATGTTTTTTAGTTGCTTTTCTCAGCAACTGAGTTGCAGTACGAATGCAGTGTTAGCAGTGACAGTGCTAGCAACATAGTAGATGCAACATTTGAGAGGGAGCTGTAGTACATAGGCAGCAGTGGCAGTGGCAGTGTCATGGGCAACAATACAATAGCAACAGTAGAACAGTGTTGGTGTCAGCAATAGTGCAAAAAGGAGATGCTTCAGAAACATAACAGCATGCAGTTGGACATTGTCGCTAGAGCACTTTCCTCGCTAAGAGGGAGTGTTAGTTTTTGGTAGAGAGGCTAAGGCACGTGAGTTTTAAAGAACCTAGAAACCGTTTGGTGAAATTCCACCCGGATTGTATTTTATTAAAATAATTAATATTTTTAATGGGGTTCCTAAGTCTAAACTTAGGGAAACTAAAATATTAATGGGTATTAATCAAAATATGGGTGAGAATGATCTAGAAGGCGGATCAAGTCAAGTTTTAATTTTAGTCGTTGATTAGAGACTTAATCTCGACCATTGAAGTCTCAACAAGAAATGTATAAGAAGGAGGCTTGGGGATCATTTAGAAACACACACGGAGAGAACAAATTGATTTGGAGTTCGATTTCTGGGGCTAGGAAGCTGAGAAATTCGAACTAGGTGATCAATTGCAGCAGAGGGGCAGAGATAGTTCGAGAGTACTGACAGAGGAAGCTAATGGAGGCAGCACTACAGCTAAGAAAACTGACACTGGGCCAATTTGGGCCCACGCAGGCCCTGACGCAGAGCCAGAAGGGCAAGCGCAGAAGCAGAAGCTGCCCTCCACGCAGAAAGCTGGAACTGCTGGAATAGCCGAGAAGGTTGACACAATAGGCAGACGAGACAACGCAAAGCCTATAAGGCTGACGCAGGGCCTATGCAGGGCCAACACAGAGGTAGCCGGGGTTAGCCAGTTTTGCTGTCGGATCTACCGAAATCTGCCGGGTGAAGTGAGGTAAAACTCACTCAATTTTTCTGCCATTGTATTTTCTCTGTCACTAGTTTGCCAGGAGGGTAACCAAAATTTGTTTTCAGAACTAACTGTGTAATAATAAAAAACCCTTAGAGCTGTTGCACCAATTTTCCCGCATTGGGTTTTTACGGGGACTATTTTGTCTAAAAATAATTTTGTCTTATGTATCTTGTTCTTTGCTCAGTTTTTTGTTTCATGTAATCAAATTTAAAGTAGTGTAGGCTTTTGATGTAATTTACTTCAGTATTCAGAAAATAACTTGATGAATGTATATTAAAATGTTGCAGTAGGGGTTCCTTGGACTAGGAAGTTTCACAATAATGGGGTATAGGGGTAGCTAGATAAGGGGAAACCCACATCTTGGTATATAATTTATAGGAGGGAGTAGTTGTGGTACATGAGGTGTCCCGACCTTGATTTTTCCACCCTTCTTTCTATACCTTTTGCCTTTTATGAATTTTCTTTAATTAACTGCTCGGGGCTCAAAGGGCAAGAACATGATGTGTATAATATAGAAGTGATTACTCCTTTTGAGGTAGGTCTGTTCATTGCCCTCTAGAGGTTGGGACAATCATGGGTTCCTGAATGATAGAGGAGGCTCATCTAGGGCCTATGGAACGAGGGTGATGTCCATGGATGGGGTAGAGCTCATGTGTTGGCTTTTGCCAGCGTGCTAATTATTTTTGTCTTGACCATCTTTTACATTTTTTCCCTGTTAAATGTGGCCAATTATGCTTTTTCTTCCGTTTTTTAAGTTGCTTAAACCTTCGGGGAATCATTCTAGGCCTGACCCAAGGTGGGGGCAAAGGGGTAGGGCGGCTAGCCCTATGTGGACCCAAAATGGGAATGTGGACCCAAGTGGGAGAAATGGTGAATGGGGGTATAATGAGTGGAAAGGGAGTAGTATGTGTGGGTAAAGGAGCGGGACCACACACCCAAAGTCGGGGTTTCGCAAGTAGTACCACGCTAGAACCAAATGACCAATAAAGGAGATCCCACGGGACTAAGATCCAAGGGTGTCAACCTGAAGAGATCAAGGAGACAAGAGTACAAACTAAGCCCACTCTTCTCGTCAAATCCCCCCATCAATCCATGTGAAAATTCTATCACTGCAACAACTGATTTATTTTCCCTACTTATTCCATAATAAGTTATTTATGAAATTACTTCAATAAACATTAAAATAAATACTGCTGCAGATATCACACCGAAATACAGAAACAAACATTTGCACAAGCATTAACACAGATATTTTGGACAACAATCCCCGGAAAAACCCAATGTGGGAAAACCGGTGCAGCAAGGGAGGATTTTATTATTCAGCTTTTCTTCAGTACAACAAGGTGCCAAATTGGCTTACCCATAGAGAAATAATTCTCCAACACTTCTCCCAATCTCAACGTTAGCTTGGCTGACCTCTGTGTGGCTCTCAAACCCTTTGCATCAACCCCTGCTTGACTGCGTCAGCCCTGGGCCTCTTTGCGTCATCGACACAGGCAGAGCTAGTGGCTACGCAGTCTTCCGCTGCCTCTGCGTCTGCCTCTCCTGCCTCAGCGTTGATCTCCAGTGGCTGATCCCACCTCTCTGCTCCGTACTCGTTGCCTCCCGACTGCTCACCAGACCACTAGTCAATTCCTCAGCTAACCTCGCTCTAGAAATTGAACTGACTGGTCTCCCTCAGTGTGTTCTCTAAGTGACCCTCAAGCCTCCTCTTATACTTTTCTTGTTGACAAATCAATGGCCGAGATTAAGTCCCTAATCAATGGCTAAGATAAGATCTGGCTTGATCCATGACTTTTGGACCATTTTAACACAATTTTATATTAATTCACATTAATATTTTATTTTCCCCAAGTTTAATCTTAGGGACTTCATTAAAAGTCTTAATTATTTTAATATCTCCCAAACTGTTTAGTATCTACCCAAACCCTTTCTAGGTATTGGAGATCTCATGTGCCTTAGCCTCTCCACCAATTTTCATGGCTAGAGCACATTTGATGCTACCCCAAATCAACACTCCCTCTTAGCGAGGACTGTGCTCTAGTAATACTCCTCACTAAGTATCACATTGATCATCCGGCATCGGTCCCTGTGTTGATGCTAAGCTTCCCTTCCCAACATCCTCTGCACTGCTGCATCCTGTACTGCTGCCCATGGCTCTGCTACTGCCACTGCTACATCTGTACAACAACTCCCTATGCATCCGTGTTGTTGTTGGTCCTTTCTCCCAACAATGCATTTGCACTGCAACTACCTCTGCATCCTTGCTGTTATCACTCCCATTTCTGCTACTGAAACGGGTTCTTTACCACCCCCATCTTCCCCTGAAGTAGTCAAACTTTGTCCTTCCAAGGGCCTTGGTGAGGATGTCTGCCACCTATTCTCATGTAGGAGTGTAGCTCAACTGTACAACTCCTCATTGGACATAGTCCCTAACAAAGTGACACCGAATATCAATATGCTTCGACCTATCATGAAACACTAGATTCTTAGAGAGCTTGATGCAACTCTGATTATCGCACATGATCCTGGTCGCCTCCATATTCCTTCTGAATAGGTTCACAAGCAGTTTTCTAAGCCATATGGCCTCACACGAAGCTGTGCTTGCCGCCATATATTTTGCCTTAGATGAGCTCAGAGCCATGGACTTTTGTTTCCTATTGCACCAGGAGGTCATTCCTGATCCAATGTTGAAACAGTACCCAAAGGTACTTTCCGATCCACTGAACTTCTTGCCTAATCTGCATCAGTAAATCCACTTAATCTGATATCCTTACTCCTGGTGTACAAGAGTCCATAATCGATTGTTCACTCTAAATACCTGAGAACATGATTAGTTGCTGCCTAGTGTGCCCTCTTCAGTTCCACCATGAATTGACTGAAGGTGTTGACAGCGTAGCAAATGTTTGGCCTGGTATTGACCAAATACGTCAGGGACCCTATGAGCCGCCTGTATAGGGTGGGATCGACATCCTTGCCTTCTGATGCATCAATCTTCTTCCAGTTGGTGATCATTGGCATAGCCATAGGTCTACAGTCCTCCATCCCGAATCTTTTTAGGATTTCTGTAGCATACCTCCCTTGCCCAAGGAAGATTCCCCCCTTTTGCTGCCAAACTTCCAACCCTAGGAAGTAGTGCATTTGTCCCAAATCCTTCACATCAATTTCTTTGGCTAGATTCTTCTTGCAGTCCCCAATTAGTCTGGATGATCCTGTCAGAAAGAGATCATCCACATACAATACTAAGATTAGCGGCTCGTTCTCTACAACCATATAGTAGAGATTCGGATCCGCGTCACTCTTGACAAACCACATCTTCTGCAGGTAGCCATTTATTCGACCATACCATGCTCTTGGTGCCTGTTTAAGCCCATATAAGGCTTTCTTCAATCTGCATACATGAGACTTCTTCTGATGAGTTTCAAAGCCCTCTAGTTGTTCAATTTATACCTCCTCTTGTATTACCCCGTTCAGAAATGTCGTTTTGACATCCATTTGATGAATCTCCCATCCCATCTGGGTTGCAAGAGATATCACGGTCCTAATAGATGTATACCTGGATGCTGGGGCGAAGATCTCCTCATAGTCAATCCCTTTTTTTTTAGCATACCCCTTAGCCATAAACATGGCCTTGTATTTTTCAACATTGTCATCTGCAGCATATTTGATCTTGTAGATCCATCTTGAACCTACCACTGATCTGTCTTGAGGTCTTGGCACCACCTCCTAGACATCGTTTACCATTATGGAGTTGTATTCCTCTACCATTGCATCTAGCCAAACCTGATGTTGAGCTGCCTCCTTGAAACTGGCAGGCTCTCCATCCTCAACTACTAATGCCTGATATCTATTTGGCTGTTTTTGCTCCCTCTTATTGTTTCTTGGCGCACCGATGAAGTTCTCTGCATCTTGCAAAATTTGACAAAGTTCCCTGCTAGTTCTTCCTCTACCAGCAGGTGCTTCTATTCGCTCCTCATCCTGAGAATCTTCTTGTCCTGAGGAAGAATTCTTTACTTCTGTTGGCTGAAGAGGCTTAACCAATGACTCCTCTTTCGGCTGCTCCTCGGAAGGCATCTCGCAAGATCTTCTGAAAGCCATGTCTTCCATGAACTTTACATCTCGTTGTACTACTACCTTCCTGCTCCCCGGAAGATAGATTCTGTATGCCTTAGCGTTCTCGCTATATCCTACCAGATATCCCTTTTCCACTGTCTGATCTAGCTTCTTCCTCTTTTTTCGGGTATGCGGCAATATGCTAGACTCCCAAATATCCTGAAATGACTGACTTGCATCAGCCTCTAAGGCTTAGCGTCACCTCTGCTAGAGATCGATTTGCTTCCTGGAGTTGATTCCAACCCTCTCGACTCAGAAATGTTAACCTCCCAACAAATCTCGGACCTCTGCGCGGAAGGCTTCTGCACTACTCTGCATGGGTCTTGTGTGAGCCCTTCCTAGCTTTGCGTCACCCTCTCTGCTAATTGCGCTGCCTCCTCTATGTGTCTCTCTGCCTCTTTGTTGAGTATTCTTGATTCCAGAGAAGATCCTCCAGCCATAAATCCCTCTGTCCCTGTTAAAATTGGCAACTAGGGCCAAACTCCATGTGGATCACATCTTATTTATGGCAGCTGATAGTTTTCTTGGATCTCTCTCATCGAGAGATGTAGGATTGATCTAAAGATCATCCGATTCCGATAAGTATTCATGGAGTTATGAATTTATTTGTGTTATAAGACAATTCGTCAAGGTCGACCAACAACTAAATAACACCCACATGTGCTCAACGTTTTAGTATAAAAGGAGATGACTTGAGAGTCATTTCACACACACTTCTCTCTTGATTTCTCTCCACTCGCTTTGGGTTTTAGTGTGAGAAATCTAGGAGGAAGTAGCCCCTAGATGTTGGAGGAAAGGAGGCTGCCCGAGCCGCAACAAAAAAGACAGGCCAACGAAGCTATGGAAGGGATCTACGTTGACCTAAAGGAGCTCGTGGAAGGAGTTTAACGCAGCTATGGAGGAGGCATTAACAAGCCCTAGCTGCAATCCTAAAGTAGCCCTAACGCTGTCCTAAAGCAGCCCTAACGTAGTAGTAAGGAATCCCTAGCTGTAGTCCTAGCAAGCCCTAGCCTATGACAGTTGTACACATCCATTGGTGCATCACAAGAGCTCATCAAAGGAGCCCAAGGAACTCGACTAAGGGAGAGAGGTAACTCTATGGAAGCCACAACAAGAAGGCTAGGATAGCGAGGGAGTTAAGGTCTGTTTCAGGGCTAACCGAGCTGCTGTTAGAGGACCGAGGAGCTGAGCTTGGAAGCCGAGTTGAAGAAGGGTGAACACAAGACTGTTTGGGGCAGCGAAAAGGTAAGGGAAGTCTGTTTTGAGTGGGCTGTAGGTGACAGCGTGGGACCACTTCAAAATAGGGACAACGTGTAGAGGTTTTGGGTCAGATTTGTGCCCAGAACAATAACACGTATGTGGAGGACCCTTCCTTAGTAGGGCCGCAGAGATTAAGAGCTGTTTTGGTGGATGGTTGAGGGTTGTTGCAGCATGACCAGATGCCCTAACTAGTCACAGTATAACCAACAATGAAAGCATACAATTGGGACAATAGTTATGGCATGGCACAATTGATGGGACGACAGCAGTACAATTGGGACAACAGCTGTCTCATGGCACAATTGGATAGCAGCTGTGATGGGACAACAACAATAGCCAATTGGGACAACAGTACGGTAAGCAAGATGCATGGGAAGCATGTTACAATGACAACATGATAGTAACAATGTTACAATGATGGCATGGGACAGCAACAAAGGCATGCTTACAATGAAACAACAGTATGGTAAGCCAGGTGCAATAAGCAGATGGTGGCAAGCATGGTGCAGCAAGCACATGGGACAGTATGGCAAACATGGTGCAACAATGGCACATGGTGGTACATGATACAGTACAACGATGGGTACAATAATGATTGATGAAGCATGATGAGATGCAGCATAGTGATGATGGGTGCAGCACGGTGAGGTGCAACATGATGACGAGGTGCAACACAATGATAGGTGAAGGAGTCACCTTGGAGAATCAGTTGAAGCAACATGTCTTCAACTGAGTTTAGCTATCTCATGTATCATCTTCTTAGAGATGATCTATGCTCTTATTTAGATAAGTCAAAGTGTTGGCTTCTGTTGTAAATGTACTATCTCTCTCTCTCTGCTGAACTACTGAAGAACATACAAGAAGAATTGATCAAGGGTCTCCCCACATTAGGGTTTGTCCCTGGCTAGCGCCACATCTTGTGTCCTCTTGTCTTGGCTTGTCTTCTGTGATCTATGTTTATGTTCTATCTGCAATTTACTTTAAATGTTGATGTGATTGTTAATCTGGAAAAGTTAGTGAGCTAACTATGAAAATGGAAATAAATTGCTCTAAGCATTGAACATACCTAAAATTAACAGTCCCTCATTGCGTGATCATCACAAATCACTGTGCTACCTCTAGCTTCAGTAATTTGATCAGACTGATCAACTCTTTGTCTGTTTTCCAAATGACCCTCAAGGCTCCTTAAATAATCTTTTCGTTGACAGTCAACAACCCAGATTAGAAGCTAATCAATGGTTAAGATCATATTTGCTTGATCCTCGTCTTCTTCTAGAAGTTACACCCATAGTTAGATAAATATCCATTAATTATTTTAATTTGCTAAATTTAGACTTAGGGCCCCATTAAAAATAATTAATTATTTTAATAAAAATGTCTCTTGGTGGAATTTCCCAAAATGCCTTCTGGGTTCTTTGGAATACATGTGCCCAAGCCTGCTTGCAAAATTTGAGACTTAGAGCACATCCGATGCTACCAAAAATCAACATGATTTGCTTAATAGTGACATTTTATCTGGGCTCTTCTTCAGCCCTTAACATCTTCAATTTCATAAAGAGGCTTGGTATTCAAGATAGTCTATTCTTTCTTGATTTGTAAACCCAACAATGATCTTATAGTTGCCAATGCTCTTGTCCCTAGCTTTGATACTATGTTGGAAAATTGATTAGGGCAACATATGTAACTAAACATTTTCCTTCTTTGACATTTACTTGTGATTTAGGTTCTTCTTAACTTAATTATGCTTACGTTCTTATCATCAAATAAATACCAAACACAATGAACACATGATATAGGCTCCATGCCAGGGCAAAAACCCATCAAAACTTCTCTTTCTTATCAACTTTCAAAGGAGACTTCCAAGAGCAAACCTAAGACCATTAGCTTCCATCAAGGTACAAGTCAACCAGCCAGCCCATTGTGTCTTCTTCAGTTCTGCAACTTCGTCTTCTCTTTTGCAACTTTGACTTGTGGGAAACCTCAAAAATTTCACATATTTTAGACTTCAAAACTTATCCTTTTCAAGGCTCGTCTAGACTCCTAATCACCTTTGTATGCTACTTCAAATTGCAAACCAGAAACCATCAAGATATACGAACTTGTTGTATTCACAATGGAGGACAAGGTTTTCTCTTTTATAGCCTTCCACGTGGGTTTATTAACCCTTTCTAGGCCGCCTTGAGCTAGGCTGCCTTGAGCTAGCTGGCTGACTTGTTCTTGGGAGCTCTCTTAGACACTTTTCCAATTGCAAAATAAATTTTCTTTCTTTGATACAAGTGCCCAAATGGGTCTTTTACATGACTCAAGACAAAGATCTAGAAGCATACAATGGATGCTTGACCTATTGACCAAATGACACAAGCATGAAAGCCATGCTTTATAAACAATTTTCCTTTTACATTTTCTCTCTTCTTTTGATCAATATATATGACATAAGGCAAATGACAATTATGAAGACTGAAACTAGTTACAATTTCCAACAATGCTTAGCCACCCTGTTCTGCTAAGGATTATATGGTGTCGTCAACTCCTTCCTGATGCCATCCTTGGCACATGACTCCTTAAATGCATTCAAGGTATACTCCCCACTATTATCAGACCTTAACACCTTGATCTTCTCAACAGTTTGGTTCTCAACCAATTCTTTAAAGTCTAGAAACTTCGAGAATACCTCATCCTTTCTAGGTCTTCCTTGAGTGATCATCTATGAAGTTGACATAGTACTTGTACCCACTAAGAGATACTGTAGAGAAAGGATCACATACATCTGAATGAACAATGTCCAAGATACCCTTGGCCTTGTTATCTCTGATGGGAAAATATGACTTGACATACTTTTCAAGTGTTCAAGCCTTGCGCACCTCATGTTGATCCACGCTGCAATGTCGTAGCCTTGTCGCTATCTCATTAAGAATTTTCAGCACCCCATGGTGCAAATATCCCATGCACCTATGCCATGACTCCCCCAGCTCATTGTCTGAGTCACGATCTCCTCTGCCAGTCAATGTTGCGGTTGTCTCATACTGTAATTTTTACAGGTTTTTGTGGCTAACCTCGATTTGCTTCGCCACCTCGGAGTCCGAGGCTTTTATACAAACCCTACGCTATCTGAAGGTCATCTCGTACCCCTTATGCTCCAATGCTGAAACTAAAACGAGATTCTTCTTGAGCCTAGGTACGTAAAGAACATCTATGAGATATAGAGGGTTCCCAGGCTCCCTTTCAAAGCAAATTGTACCAGTAGCCTCCACCCAGTACTTCCCATCGTCTCCCATCTCAATATCAAAATACATGTCCATCTCTGACAATTTACTTAAATACTTCTTATTTCTCATCATATGATTGGAGTGATAGGACGCACCACTGTCCACGTACCATAAACTGGTAGCCACTAAACTTGCCATACAAGCAATGAGTGAAAACTCTTTCTCAAAATGAGAAGATAACTCATCTATCTCTGCATTGGTTGCTAGTTGGTCCTTCTTGGACCCTTTCTTCCTGTTAGGGCATTCAGTAGCATAATGCCCAAGTTGGTGGCATGAAAAACACTTGATCTTGCTGAGATCCTTTTTTCTTCTCTCCCTTTGAACTTGGCTCACCATTACCACTACTCTTTTTACCCTTGGACATGGTCCCTTCGCTAGCTAGAGCGAAATTTTCTTCATCTTGAGCTTGCTTGTGAATCTCCTCTTGGACATAGTGACTTCAAAAATGCTCCCAATTTGGAAAGTTTTCTTGGGCACATATCCCATCCGTGAAGGCTTGCCATGACTTGGTGAGATCCAACTGAGCTAAATTCACTAGATCTCTATTTGGAACTATCTCACCCACACCATCCAACTCTTCGTTAACCTTGGAAAACTTGGTGAGGTAGGAAACCACAAAATCTGACTTGGACAATTTAATGCTCTTGAGCTTGTGTTTCAATACCAGTGTTCTGGCCTCACTCGAACTCTGATAAAGACCAATGATGGAAGTATGCATTTCTTTGGCTTTCTTCTTCCTAGTCAGGTGAGGGATGTTGATTTACAGTAGCATCGGATGCGCTTTAGCCTCGAAACTTGGTGAAGAGGCTAAGGCACATGAGATCTCCAATACCCATAAATGGTTTGGGCAGATTCTAAACAGTTTGGGAGATATTAAAATAATTAATATTTTCAATGGAGTCCCTAAGCCTAAACTTAGGGAAAATAAAATATTAATGTGAATTAATATAAAACTGTGTTAGAAGGGTCCAACAGTCATGGATCAAGCCAGAGTTAATCTTAGCCGATGATTAGGGACTTAATCTCGGCCGTTGAATTGTCAATGAGAAAAGTATAGGAGGAGGCTTGAGGATCACTTGGAGAACACATCAAGTTGATCAAGATTTTGATTTTTTGGGGCAGGGTTTGCTGAGGAAGTTGAAAGAGTGATCAGAGTTGCAGCTGAGAGGAAGTGAATACATAAGCAAAGAGGCATAGATAGTACTGGGAGGATCAGCACAGAAGCCGAGAGAGAGGGACGCAAAACCAGCTAGAGGTTCATGCAGAGGCAGCCAGGGCTCACGCAGAGGCAGCCAAGAGCTGCGCAGTGCCTCAGAGAGCCAACGTGGGTGACGCAGAGGCTCTAAGGGCTGACGCAGGGCGAGCTAGGGTGACGTTGGGCAGACGTTGGGCCAGAAAGGGCTGACGCAGTCCTTAGAGGCTGACGTTGGGGTTTTTGTGGGGCAGATTGGAGTTGGGAGCTGTTGGAGTGTTTAGCCGAGGTTTCAATCGGAATATCTATCTCCGAAGGAGAGGTACTACTGCCGAGATTATTCTTTGTTGGGTGAGCCGGTTTTGGCACCCAGATTGTATTCTGAAATTGCTTAATAATACAAACCCTCAGATAGCTGCACCAGTTTTCCCGCATTGGGTTTTTCTAGGGATGTTGGTCCAAAAACAACGGTGTCACTTGTGTGCTTCTTTTGTTTCCTTTAATTGACGATCTGTAATGTGTTGAGCATGTACTTGTATTTATTTTCAGTATTTACATGGTAAATAACTTGTTAATTAATCAGAACAAGTAGGTAGAAATAAATCAGAAAGTACATGAAGGGTTTCTAACAGTTAGACTTAGAAATTCCAACATGGTATCAGAGCGTGGTTGCAGATCACAGGAGAATTGAGGACATCAACTGAGCAGAGCAGCAGCAGCAGCAGAAAGCAATTGTCCTGATTGACAAAATCTGTTCCTAGTAGAGAAGCATCAAGGAAGGGATGATGCAGTGCTTGCGTCATCAAGTTTGAGCCTGAAAGAGGATCAGTGCAGTGGCAGAGGGAAGCAGACGTGACCTACGCAGTGCCCAGCCATCTTTCTTAGTCAGGAAGGATTGACACCCATGGCCAGGAGGTGCAGATTTTGCTGGTGCCGGGATTGCGCAGAGCCTAGAAGCTCTAACCTTCAGTTTGCTGGGGCTTAGGAGGCTATGGGTAAGTTGCAGAGTGAAGCTGGTGGGGTATTGTAGTCAGAACAATACCTAATAGGGCAAGACCAAGGAGGAGGGAGTTGCTACCGAGGATTTCTAGCCAAGAAATCCGGATCAGTGGTGCAGCTGCACTAGGGATCGGAGTGGGGGCATCTCAACATTGGCAGTGGGGTTTCCAGGAGGGAAATTGAGGCTCAGAGGGAGCCACGCCAAGAACTTCCAGAAGGGAAGTAGAGGAGCAGCGAGATGGCAGTGAATGGGGTAAGAGCCCAGGACAGACTGGATGAAGCCTCAAACTTCGTAGTCTGGAAGGTCAAAATATTATCCATTTTAGACAGGAACCATCTCAAGCACTTTGCCTTGAGGACAATAGCGGTCCCAGTTGACCCGGCTGATAATGATAAGTACGAGGATGCAATGGCGAAGGCTAAGAGCATCATCCTTGACGGGGTCAAGGACCATGTAGTACCACACATTACTGAGAAGAATATGGCAAATGAGATGTGGGAGGCCCTAAAGAAGTTGTATTAGCATACTTCCGTGCAGAGGAAGATGCTACTAGAAAATTAGCTGCGATCATACCAGATGTAGAAGGGAGAATAGATCAACACCTTCCTCGGTCGATTGAAGGAGATCCGGGATCAACTGACTTCCATAAGGGCCACGTCAGATCAAGAATTAATGGTGAGAATAGCCCTAAATGCAGTCTTAGAAGACTGGGAGGTGTTTGTCCAGAGCATATTGGGCAAGCCGACCCTTCCAGATTGGGAGGAAATGTGGGCAGCTCTTCGCCAAGAAGAGATCAGAAGGCGAAGCAAGGCGGGAAGCAGTGGCAAGAGGATCAGAATCAAGGAGAAAGAGGAGGATGCTGCCCTAGCATCTAAGGGAAAGCAGGAGAAACGGAAGAAGGATTTCTCCAAGATAAAATGCTTCCACTGTGGGGAACTGGGTCATTATGCGACCCAGTGTCCAAGGAAGAAGAGAAAGGGAGAGGCTTCTGAGACCAAGGCTGCGCCAGCAAGGGCGAAGAAGGAAGTAGAGACAGATGATGACTGTGCCATGAGTGCTCACACACCACTTAAGCGAAAGTGGGGAGACATTGAGCTGTAGTCAGATGGACTATAGGCGATGTGGGGCAGGATCCTTGAGGTACCCAACTTCTCGGATTATGCCTAGCTACGAGAGCCCTGAAGAGGAGTAGCAGTGTTGGTGGTTGTCGATAGAGACAGATGCGGATGGAGCGACAGAGGGAGCTACAGTGCAGGAGTCCTAAGACAGCGTGAGCCAGCAGTGCGAGATGCACATAGTTGATGCAGTAGCGCAGAGGTCAGAGAGGGAGCACTTGTCAATGACAGAGGGAGCTTCAACATCGAGAGTGTTTCTAGCCTGACCAAGATGTTAGAGTTGGGAGATCAGTTACTTACTTCTCAGTAACTGAGTTGCAATGCAACAGTTAGCAGTGGCAGTGCTATGGATGCAACATGATGAGAGGGAGTGCAGCGTAGATGCAGCAGTGGCAGTGGCAGAGCCACGGGTAGCAGCACAGATGCAGAGGGAGTTGTTGTACAGATGCAATAGTGGTAGTGGCAGGGCCATGGGTAGCAGTACATGATGCAATAGCTTCAGAGGATGTTGGGCAGCAGGCCTAGCATCAACATAAGGACCGATGTCAAATGATTAGGGTGATGCTCAATTAGGAGTATTATTAGAGCACAATCCTCGCTAATAGGGAGTGTTGATTTGGGGTAGCATTGGATGTGCTCTAGTCTCGAAACTTGGGGGAGAGGCTAAGGCACATGAGATCTCCAATACCCAAAAATGGTTTGGGTAGATTCTAAATAGTTTGGGAGATATTAAAATAATTAATATTTTTAATGGAGTCCCTAAGTCTAAACTTAGGGAAAATAAAACATTAATGTGAATTAATATAAAACAGTGTTAAAAGGGCCCAAAAGTCATGGTCAAGCCAAAGTTAATCTTAGCCGATAATTAGGGACTTAATCTCGGCCGTTGAATTGTCAATGAGAAAAGTATAAGAGGAGGCTTGAGGGTCACTTGGAGAACACATCGAGTTGATCAAGATTTCAATTTTCTGGGGCAGGGTTTGCTAAGGAAGTCGAAAGAGTAATTAGAGTTGCAACTGAGGGGCAATGAATACAGAAGTAGAGAGGCAGAGATAGTACCGGGAGGATCAGTGCAGGAGCTGAGAGAGACAGACGCAGAGCCAGCCAGGAGCTGCACAGTGCCTCAGAGAGCTAGCGTGGGTGATGCAAAGGCTCTAAGGGCTGACGCAGTGCCTCTAGAGGCTGATGTAGGGCGAGCTAAGGTGACACTTGGCCAGAAAGGGCTGATGCAGTCCCTAGAGGCTAACGCTGGGGTTTTCGTGGGGCAGATTGGCGTTGGGAGTTGTCAGAGTGTTTATTCGGGGTTTCAGTCGGAATATCTGTCTTCGAAGGAGAGGTACTACTGCCAAGATTATTCTCTGTTGGGTGAGCCAGTTTTGGCACCCAGATTGTATTCTGAAACTGCTTAATAATACAAACCCTCAGATAGCTGCACCGGTTTTCCCGCATTGGGTTTTTCCGGGTACGTTGGTCCAAAAACAATGGTGTCACTTGTGTGCTTGTTTTGTTTCCTTCAGTTGATGATATGTAATGTGTTGAGCATGTACTTGTATTCATTTTCAGTATTTACATGGTAAATAACTTGTTAATTAATCAGAACAAGTAGGTAGAAATAAATCTGAAAAGTACATGAAGGGTTTCTAACAGTTAAACTTATAAATTCCGACAAGGGATAATGTGGTCTTTGACTCTCTCCGCGATAATCCCTCTTGTCGTGGCATCCATTTTATTACGTTGAGCCAATTACTAAGGACCTTTTGGTGCGGCTTGGATGTTATCAAAAAAATCCCAAACCCCTTGTTCCTCTAGCACCACTGCTATTCTTACATGCCACGAACAAAGGTTGGATGTGCCGTCCAATCTCTCTTCAAATCCGAGACTCTAATATGCCATATTGCTAAATTGAATTGTTGACTACGAATTACACTGGTAAAATCAATGCGCACTACATAGAACCCTAACAGCCAAATCGATTTGATAACTTACTCCCTCCAAATTGCAGAATCTCCTCCTGAAGATAAAAATTTGTGCTTGGTCTTCAATGACAAACTTAGCTCTAAAACCCTGTTAGATTTCTTAAAAACCCAGTAAACTGATTTGCAATTTCTAAGTGTGAAAATCCTAAAACATAAACAATTGATATTCTGGAAACTTGAATAACAAATACAATGAATTTTCTAACTTAATGGGCACAATGGAAAAATAAATCAGAAGACAAACACATGCTGACATAAAACACAAGATATACCCAGGAAACCCTGACTCTGTGGTAAACCTGCAATGTTGTGTGTCTTTATTATTTTCTTCATCAAAGGATTTTTCTTCTGAGAATTACAAGGGAGAAACTTCCCTTTTATCACAATAACAATTGATCAATCCTTCAAGATGAATTGACCCCCCTGCCTATGTACTAGATCTACAAAATCCCTACATAGATCAGCTAAATTGCACACACATGCGACCACTAATCCTCTCTCTTGTGCGCACATGCGAATGGCATGGCTGTGTTGGAGCTATAAGAGCTCTACCCTCACTCAATATCTTCTCTAATCATGTATCACTGCTAAAACCATCGGCTCTTCCTTCGCTGATCTGACACACTCTCCTCTTGCTCAATTGTCTTGCCACTATCTTGCTTCATCTCCTCTTATAATTTCAATCTCAACCCTAATCTCCCTCTCAACGACTAAGATTTGATCGTGATCAATTGCTGAGACTAAATCATAAGTTAATTTAGGAATTTATAATTTTTCCTAAGTCTAACTTTAGGAAATAGTTAAAAAAATTAATATTCTGCTAAAATGTCAGTGTTTTGGGTTCTTTTGCTAGTCTTAGCACTTAGACAAGTAGAACCCTTACTTCTCTACTACAATCAACACATAATCATTTTCACAGTTTCACTCTCTTCTCTCTCTTTTTTTGGCCCTCTTAAGGCCAAGTGGCCCAATCAGGCCTTAGTGTGAAATTGGCTAAGGGAGGAATTCTAGGGTTTGGGAAGGATTCAACATCAAGGGTCAAGTAGTTGCCTGAAAATCATTTGCTTGTGGTGGCTAATCTCTCCATTTTCCTCCATAATTTCTCTTGCCCTAGCTATTTTTCCCTAAGAGAACCTCCAGTTAGGTTAATCTTCAACTTGAGGGCTTCTTGAAGGTTTTGTCTTCCATTACCTTGTTAAAATACATTGTGAGAAATCTTTTCTTGGCACCTTGACCTTAGGTCATTCCAACTTACAACATATCAATCAAACACTAGGTCAAGCGTGCCCTACTTTGGCCTATCTAAGGGAAACAAATTGCCTTTTCTCCATTGCTTGAGCCTTGTGCCTAAGTTGTGTTATTCCTTAAAAGCTTGTCGTGTCACCTCAAACCTCTAATCTTAGAATACCTATTATAGGTGTGACCTCTATATTGGGACTCCTCCCATTGGTGAAAATCCATAAAGAGCAGGGGGTACTAGCTGTGATGACAGTGTGTTACTATCTCATTGTTGTTACTTGGTCTAGTACTTGCCTTGTAGGGTACCCCTGTACAAGGCCTGCTAGATTTTGTGGCAATAAGGTTATCCTCCCAAAGGCCTCCAGCTAGGATGGGAGATGTAGAAAGTGTCAAAATACTTCCATCCTGAAGAGGGAAAGATATCTAATGTTTGTTTACAAAAAAAATATAACTGGACCTCCCCGATTCCCTAAATAGGCAGTAGTATCTTCCTCTGATTTGTAGTTTGTTCTGTATTTTTACTATTTTTGATATACAGATTTTAATGTTCAAACATTTTGTATTCAAGATTTTCTAAGAATCTGCAGCATCCATATCCTGGTAACATAGCTATTAATAGTTTACTAATGATGTTCGATCAATAACTCGTTACTAATATCCTAGATATGAGATGTTTATTTTTTCAAGGGTTTTAATGATATTCATATATATATATATATATATATATATATATATATATATATATGTTTATGCACTCATGCTGTGATACAGTTAAAGTTTGTGATCTCAAGTATACCTAGGAGTATAGTTAATATACTTTCTGTTTGAATTCTGCAGCATTTAATTCAATTGTGGATGGTAAAAGTGAAGAGATGGCAACAGCAGAGTTGTATGGAGGAGCAAGGATTCATTATATATTTCAGTCTATTTTTGTTAAGTGCTTAGAGGTGCCCAAATTAACTTACAAGTTTCATTGATAATCTTTCTTAATCAAATAAATGTAGGGAGCTTGGTATTTATCTTTCTACATGGTTTCCATTTTAGATTATTCTGAATTTGTGTTCATTTTCTCAAGGCACTTAATGATTCCTATAGCTTCTACAGCAGAACTCATATTTCATTATAAGATATACAGGATTCTATGATCTTGTGACAGGAAGTTGATCCTTGTGATGATATCACTGATGAAGATATCCGAACAGCTATTCAAAATGCTACCGGCCCAAAAAATGCTTTGTTCGTTCCCGAGGTAAAACTATATTCTCTTCTTTCTTATAAGGGTGGCCTTTATAATTTAGATCATTTTGACTTTAAGTTCCTAGGCTGGATGCAAATGTTGATATGACATGCATAGTTTTGTCACTGCAGCAATGTCTAAAACTCAATTTGAAATTTTACTAAGTACAGTCACTCACAATTTCTATATGTATATCACCGTTTGGCTTTCTGGCTCTCGAAGGCAAAACTTCTGACTTGGGTTTTGTTTTCCATATGGGAAAAATCTTCTGCCCAAGAATCAGGAAGATTTTCAGAACTGTTTCCTGGATGTTTCTGGGCAGATTCAAATCCATAAATGCTGAGTTTGTACTATAAAAACAGTTTCTTTATTCTTTTTAAACTATGCATGGGTAGACCCCACAAATAGCAACTGAAAATTAGAAAAGAAACATTTAATAAAACAGTTAAGAGAGAACATATAAAAAAAAATAAAATTGGAAGTTCCTGCCTGTTGGCTGTTACCACACAAATTAGCCCCTTTATATTAAAGCCCCAGAGATAGGGCAGTAGCCTTGTCAAACTAGGAGGTTGGCCATGGTTGCCTCACCAACTGTCCTCTGCACTTTTGGCCAGGGTAAATGGAATCCTAACCAAGGGGGGTTTTTCTTAAGCTTAATGTGTATGTTGCATGTAGTGGGAGTATGAGAAAGCTTAGCAACATAAACAAAATGGAAAAATAAACATGGATTTTAAATGTTTGAAGAGTGGTGTTACCTCTGTGAATTCTGCATTGAAAGCTCCAAACCATGCTGCACAATCCGAGTGGAAATTGGGTAGATCAGGAATTGTCAACTCGACCTACCTTGCCTCTTTAGGCCTGCTGTCTTTTGGCTTTGAAGGAGGCTTACCTATAGGTCTCTAAAGCTTGAACATTATGTAGCAAGGCAATATCACAAGTAATCCTACTGACTGAAATGGTTTTTTAATAGAAAAAGGAGATAAGGGTGATGGAAGGATATGAAGACCAGTGCCGATGTTCAAGGGCAATAGGTGGGGTTGTGATCACAAGCCTCTCTTTGTCAACTCTTCCTTTAGGATTGGATGGGTGAGGAGTTGGAGGTGAAACTATCCCATTCAAACTACTCTAGACTAACCTACAAGGGATTTGGCTTTAGTAGGAGGACCTACTCATTCAATATGCCATGACCACTATACAAATAGTGCCACCAATATCCCAAACTAAGGTTGAAGATTTCCATTAGAGGGCTTGTCCAACACAATGTTGAATTTCCTAAGTCTATCCGTTAGAAAATTAATTTGTATTCTGCTGGTTTATTTCTTCTACTTGTTTAAATCCGAACAAGTTATTTAATACATTTAAACACTGAAATAAACACAATACAGTCAACATCTACAAATCAACACCTGAAAGAAAACAAGCACACAAGTGACACCGTTATTTTTGGACAAATGTCCCTGGAAAAACCCAATGCGGGAAAACTAGTGTAGCTATTTTGAGGGTTTATTATTATGCAATATTTCCTTGAGTACAACAGGGTGCATAACTATTAAGTTTAGGTATGTTTTATGCTTAGAGCAATTTATTTCAATTTTCACAGTTAGCTCAATATCTTTTCTAGATTAGCAATCACATCAGCATTAATGTAAACTGCAGATAGAACATAAACATAAATCGCAGAAGACAAGCCAAGACAAGAGGACACAAGATGTGGCACTAGCCAGGGACAAACTCCAATATGGGGAAATCCTTGATCAATTCTTCTTATATGTTCTTCAATAGTTCAGCAGAGAGAGAGAGATAGTACATTTACAACATAAGTCAACACTTTGACTTATCTAGATAAGAGCATAGATAATCTCTAAGAAGATGATACATGAGATTAGTTGAAGACATGTTGCTTCAATTGATTCTCCAAGCTGACTCCTTCACCTATCATCGTGCTGCATCTCGTCATCATGCTGCACCCATCATCACAATGCTGCATCTTATCATGCTTCATCAATCATGACAATACCCATCATTGTATTGCATCATGTACCCTCATGTGCCATTGTTGCACCTTGTTTTGCCACCATGTGCTTGCTGCACCTTGCTTACCATATTGCTGTCTCAATTGCTATTGCAGCACCATGTGTTGATGTTGTCCCAATTGCTATTGCAGCACTATGTTTTGCTGCTGTCCCAATGCTTAATGATGTCCATGTGCCTTTGCTGCCATGTCACAGCTGTCCCATGTATCTTGACAATACTATGTACCTTGCTGTCCCATATATCTTGACAGCACTATGTACCTTGTTGTCCTATATATTAGCACTGTTGTACTAGTTGCCTTGTTGTCCATGCATCTAACTATCAGTCCACAAACAACCCTCAATTTGCTGCATGCTACTGCTGATTTCTGCCTAGGGTTCTGTGCATGTACTTGACTGATTTGGGCACACCAACAAGCCTAACGTATAGGGAGAATACCCCTGTTTGCCTCGCTGTCCTTAGAGATGACTGCAACCTAGTTAGGAGGTCCTTTCTCTCCCAAAAACTGTTGTAATAGTCCCTTACAACGTCCCTATAAACAGAGATATACACCCCAATATCATACATAAAAAAATCATGAAACTCATCACTAGTCTGTGGCCTGATTTGCACGTTAAGACTGCTCCTATGTGTCACCTCAAGCCATCCTTCTTGCCTCATGCAATGACTAAGAGCTACAACTCTTCTTCTCTAAGATCCGCACCCAAAACAGTCCACAAACTCAGAGCTGCCTCAGCCTTCCTTGCTCCAAATTTGCACTATATTTCAGACCTTAGGATTGCATGAGGGCATCCAGCGTTAGGGCTGCTTTAGGTTTGCATTAGGGCAGCCTTTAGGTCTGTGTTAGGGCAGCCTTCCATGTGTGTCTAGGGCAGCCTTCCATTCGCATTTAGGGTAGCCTTCCATGTGTGTCTAGGGAAGCCTTCCATGTGTGTCTAGGGCAGCCTTCCATCTGCATTTAGGGCAGCCTACCATGTGTGTCTAGGGCGGCGTTCCATCTACGTTTGGGGCAGGCTTCCATGTGTGTCTAGGGCAGCCTTCCATGTCTGTCTAGGGCAGCCTTCCATCTGCGTTTAGGGTAGCCTTCCATGTGTGTCTAGGACAACCTTCCATCTGCGTCTAGGGTAGCCTTCCATGTGTGTCTAGGGCAGCCTCTCTTCCTCCAACGTCCAGGGCTTCCACTCCTAGATTTATCTTCCTCTAAAACCCAAGACAAGTGGAGAGAAATCAAGATAGAAGTGTGTGTGATATGACTCCCAAGTCATCTCCTTTTATACTAAAATGTTGAGCACATGTGGGGTTTATTTGGTTGCTGGCCGACCTTGACGAATTGTCTTATAACACAAATAAATTCATAACTAAATGAATACTTATCGAAATCAGATGATCTTTAGATCAATCATACACCTCTCGATGAGAGGGATCCAAGAAAAATATTAGCTACCATAAATAAGATGACCCACATGGAGTTTGGCCCTAGTTACCTATTTTAACACTCCCTCTCAACTAGGGAGAACTCCATCCGTTGATCCATATGTCGGATTGTACTATCTCTACCATCAGTGCCTTGCACTGCTCTGCTGAGTTGAATCGTGAAGAAGAAGAATTGATCAAGAATGTCTCATACCATATGGAACTGACCCGAAGTCAGTTCCATATGAAGAGAGTATGTCATATCACTCTTACTGACCCGAAGTCAGTTCCATATGAAGAGAGTGTGTCATATCACTCTTACTGACCCGAAGTCAGTTCCATATGAAGAGAGTGTGTCATATCACTCTTACTAACCTGAAGTCAGTTTTATTGATCCTAGATCAATATCACAAGAGAGTGTCTCAAACCACTCATACTGATCTTAGATCAGTTTTATTGATCCCAGATCAATGGAGGTCATCCTAGCATAGGGAGTACGGTAGATACAACGATGCGTCCATCGATAGTACTACTGTGGTCCCTAACCCCATTCCCCTGCTCATTGATTAGATGAGAGATACTTCCCATGAGTCCCAGACTGCATGGGTAGGATGCCTTGACAAGAGAACTAATCATCCTGTCCACAGGAGAACGAATCATCCTGCCCCACAGCCGCCACGGGAGAATTAATCATGCCCACCCAAAGGAGAACTAATCATCCTGTTTCACAGTTGCCACGAGAGAACTAATCATTTCGGCCCACAGGAAAACTAATCATCCTGTTCCACAGTGGCCACAGGGTATCACAGGGGAAGGTTGAATCTGTCATCCTGTACATAATGCACCACCAGGGGAGGGTGAGTCGCCTTGTGGTCATATGTTGCTCCAATAAGTACCCCAAGCGCCCCAGAGCTGCCAGAGCTCAATGCATGCAACATGTAGGACCCTTATAAGAAGGTCTCTCAACGACTCCAAGTGGTTCCGGAAAGTCACAGATTTGACCTTTCCCCAGGGCTTTGACAAAATGTCTGCGACTTGTACATTAGTCTCAATGCGATGGAGTCTCCTCGCTCATTGACTTACCATATCCCAGATAAGGCAGTATCTGATGTCTATCTGCTGGAGCAATCATCGAATACGGAATTCCTCAATAATCGAATGCCCCCTTTGGTTGTCACAGAGAATCACAGTGGTATTCATCATGTGTACAAACAACTCACTTAAGAGCTTCCGCAACCAGGCAGCTTCACACGAGATCATACTCGTAGCTATGTATACAGTCTCGGTGGTGCTTATAGCAACCGACTTTTGCTTTCTGCTCAGCCATGATATCGAAGCAGAATCCAAAGAGAACCAGCATTGAGAAGTGCTCTAGTGATCCTCCACATTCCCTGCTCAGTCAGCATTTGAATAATCATACAATTTCATATTTCCGACAGTGTATCTCAATCCATGAAAGATTGTGCCCCAAAGATATCTCAAAAGATTCTTGGCACCAATCTAGTGAGGCTCAACCAAATATGGGCTCACCATGCTAACTGCAAAACATATATCCGGACAGAAGTTCACCAAGAACATCAATGCAAATGAGTTTATGAAACTCAGAGGCATTTCCCAAATCTGGTCCGTCATCACTACCATATAACTTCTAAAAGTTAAGATCCTCGAGGTAGTCACTGGCTTGCAGTTTACCATTCCACATCCGGAATCCAACTCCCTCTTACTTTTGCAAGTGAGAGGGTCTGCACCTGTCAAAAATAGGTCGTCCTTAGAAGGTGCCGATATGAGAGGTCTGTCATCCACAACCTTCGAGCAATGGTTTGGATCGGTTTCACTCCTAGTGAATCTCAGCTTCATCAAACAATTATGAATCCTCTCATACTATGCCCGAGGTGTTTTGCTTCAAGCCATAGAGGGCTTTCTTCCACCTGTATACATGAGATTCCTGATCATGAATCTCAAACTCCTCGGGTTGTTCGAAACCTATGGACCTGCTACATGAGGCGAATGGTCCCCTTGTGAGATTTTCCTTCGGTACATCTTAGACATGTACCTTCATGCTCCTTTTGAATTCAGGCATCCCTGTCGTCATCTTTCCATCAATGAATGCCACCCTAAAACCTTTGACTTCCATTGCCGAAATGGAAACCAGGTTCTTCTTGCAATCAGGTACATAAAAGAGGTTCTATAAATGAATCGAGTTACCCTCATTCAATTGAGTAACATCCTACACCCTTTCGAAATAGGTGGCATCGGCTCCAAGTATAATTCCATGATTGTTTCCATCTCTACTAGATTCGAGAGTGCACCCTTCTATCCGATGAGGTGCCTTGAAGCACTACAATCAATAAGCCAGATTCCCAAAGAATCTGAAGGAGAGGGCCAATACAAGATAACGCTTTTGTATCTTATCAGAAACAACATTTGATTCTTCATACTTGGGGTTCCTTGCTTTCATTGAAGAGTTGGCTATATCCTTGATTACTTGCATTACTTGTCATTCCTTTGATCATTGAAGATGTCCCTAGAATGATTGTTATCATCATCAAGTGATGTGTCCCTGCCAGTCAGACACTCCTTCGCGTAATGACCGAACTGCCTTTCCTTCCATCCTTAGATCCCGACTTCCCATAGAAGTGATCTTTAGGTAGGCCATCAGAAGCTTCCGTTGCGCCACTCTGATAATATTCCCTGCTGCGACTTCACCCTCGGTGAATTTGAAAAGGGGTGAGGAACCCATTGATCCTTTTGTCCTTTGCCAACTGTCTTCAGTGATTGCTCTTTCACTCTTGCTTGGGCTTTGTCTTCACCTCAGCTCCGATACCATGTTAAGTTTAGGTATGTTTTATGCTTAGAGCAATTTATTTCAATTTTCACAGTTAGCTCAATATCCTTTTCAGATTAGCAATCACATCAACATTAAAGTAAACTACAGATAGAACATAAACATAAATCGCAGAAGACAAGCCAAGACAAGAGGACACAAGATGTGGCGCTAGCCAAGGAAAAACCCCAATGTGGGGAAACCCTTGATCAATTCTTCTTATATGTTCTTCAATAGTTCAGTAGAGAGAGAGAGAGAGAGAGATAGTACATTTACAACAGAAGTCAACACTTTGACCTATCTAGATAAGAGCATAAATCATCTCTAAGAAGATGATACATGAGATTATTGGGAGACATGTTGCTTCAATTGATTCTCCAAGGTGACTCCTTCACCTATCATCGTGTTGCATCTCGTCATCATGTTGCACCTCACCGTGCTGCACCATGCTGCACCCATCATCACAATGTTGCATCTTATCATGCTTCATTAATCATGATCACTGTATTGCATCATGTACCCTCATGTGCCATTGCTGCGCCTTGTTTTGCCACCATGTGCTTGTTGTACCTTGCTTACCATATTGTTGTCCCAATTGCTATCGCAGCACCAGGTCTTGCTGCTATCCCAATTGCTATTGCAGCACTATGTCTTGTTGCTGTCCCAATGCTTACTGATGTCAATGTGCCTTTGCTGCCATGTCATAGCTGTCCCATGTATCTTGACAACACTGTATCTTGTTGTCCCATATATCTTGACAGCACTATGTACCTTGATGTCCCATATATTAGCACTGTTGTACTAGTTGCCTTGTTGTCCCATGCATCTAACTATCAGTGCACAAACAACCCTCAATTTGCTGCATGCAACTGTTGATTTTTGCCTAGGGTTCTGTGCATATACTTGACTGGTTAGGGCACACCAACAAGCCTAACGTATAGGGAGAATACCCCTGTTTGCCTCGCTGTCCTTAGGGATGACTACGATCTAGTTAGGAGGTCCTTTCTCTCCCAACGGCTATTGTAATAGTCCCTTAATGCATCCCTGTACACAGAGATATACACCCCAATATCATACATAAAACAATCATGAAACTCATCTCTAGTTTGCACCCTGAATTGCACGGTAAGACTGCTCCAATGTGTCACCTCAAGCCATCCTTCTTTCCTCGTGCAATGACTAAGAGCTGCAACTCTTCTTCTCTAAAATCCGCACCCAAAACAACCCACAAACACAGACCTGCCTCACCCTTCCTTGGTCCAAATTCGCACTATATTTCAGACCTTAGGTTTGCATTAGGGCATCCAGTGTTAGGGTTGTGTTAGGGCAGCCTTTAGGTCTGCGTTAGGGCAGCCTTACATGTGTGTCTAGGGCAGCCTTCCATCTGCATTTAGGGCAGCCTTCCATGTGTGTCTAGGGCAGCCTTCCATCTGTGTCTATGGCAGCCTTCCATCTGCGTTTGGGGCAGACTTCCATGTGTGTCTAGGGCAGCCTTCCATGTGTGTCTAAGGCAGCCTTCCATCTGCATTTAGGGTAGCCTTCCATGTGTGTCTAGGACAACCTTCCATCTGCGTCTAGGGCAGCCTTCCATGTGTGTCTAGGGCAACCTCTCTTCCTCCAACATCTAGGGCTTCCACTCCTAGATTTCTCTTCCACTAAAACCCAAGACAAGTGGAGAGAAATCAAGATAGAAGTGTGTGAAATGACTCTCAAGACATCTCCTCTTATACTAAAACGTTGAGCACATGTGGGGTTTATTCGATTGTTGGCCGACCTTGATGAATTGTCTTATAACACAAATAAATTCATAACTCCATGAATACTTATCGGAATCGGATGATCTTTAGATCAATCCTACACCCCTCGATGAGAGGGATCCAAGAAAAATATCAGCTGCCATAAATAAGATGACCCACATGGAGTTTGGCCCTAGTTGCCAATTCTAACACTAATTGGCTCACCCGACAGAGAAAAATACACGGCAGCAATACCTCTATATTCAAAAACAAGTATTCAAAAAACCTATCCCACGAAACCCTCTTTGGTGACTCTGAAACTTAGCGTTGGCCCTTCTGGCCTCCGCGTCAGCCTCCTATTGACTTGTGTCAACCCTCTAAGGCACTGCGTAGCTTCTGGGACCCTCTACGTCACTCCTTTGCGCTGTCTCTGTTGGGCTCTTCGTGGCCTGAACTAGTTGCTGCTCTCGCTCTCCCTGCTTCTGCACTGGTCTCTCAGTACTGTCTCTGCCTCTCTGTCCAGTACTCACTGCCCCTCGCTACTGATCACTAATTCATTTTTGCTTAACAACCCCGCTAAAATGAATGACTGATCACTCTGGTGTATTCTCCAACTGACCCTCAAGCCTCCTCTTATACTTTTCATATTGGTCCTTCAACGACCGAGATAAAATCTCTAATCAACGACGAAGATTAGATTTGGCTTGATCCATGACTTTTGGAACCTTTTAACCCAGTTTTATGTTTATACCCATTAATATTTTATTTTCCGAAGTTTAGACTTAAGAACTCCATAAAAAATATTAATTATTTTAACATCTCCCAAACCAGGTACAATCTGTCCAAACCATTTCTGGGTCTTGGAGATTTCATGTGCTTTAGCCTCTCCACCAGTTTTCATGGCTAGAGCACATCCGATGTTACCCCAAATCAACACTCCCTCTTAGCAATGACTGTGCTCTAGTAATACTCCACACAATCACCCTGATTATCCAGCACCGGTACCTGTGTTGATGCTAGGCCTTCCCGCTCAACATCCTCTGCACTGCTACATCCTGCACTATTGCCCATGGCCCTGCCACTGCTGCATCTATATGGCAGCTCCCTCTACATTCGTGTTGTTGCTGGTCCATTCTCCCAGCACTTGAATCCCTTCTCATCATGCTGCATCGTGCTACTGCTAACTGCTATTGCATTGTAACTAAGAACTAAGTAACTGATCCACCCAACTTCTGACATCCCTGTCAGGCTAGAAACACTCCCGATGTTGAAGCCCTCTCTGCTGCTAACACGTGCTTCCTCTTCTGACCTTTGCGCTGCTGCAACAACTCTCTGCATCTCACACCGTTGCACACCTCTCTGTGCCATCCTGCACTGGTGCAACACTCCCGTGCCTCTTGCACTATTGCAGCCTGCTAGGCTCACGCTGCCCAGGGACCCCTCCACTGTAGCACTCTCTGTCGCTTCATCCGCATCCGTTTCTACTGACATCCACCAGTCCTGCTACTCTTCAGGGCTCCTGTAGCAAGGTATAATCCAAGAGGTTGGGTACCTCAAGGATCTTGCCCCTCATCGCCTGTAGTCCTCCTGACTACAGCGCAATGTCTCCCCGCTTCTTCTCTAGTGGCACATGAGCACTCATGGTACAATCGTCATCCTCCTCGACTTCTTTCTCCGCCTTCGCTGGCGCTGCCTTTGAGTCAGAAGTCTCTCCCTTACTCTTCTTCCTCGGACACTGGTTCGCATAGTGACCCAGTTCCCCACAATGGAAGCACTTGACCTTGGAGAGGTCCTTCTTCTTCCTCTTCTTCTTCTTTCTCGCAGATGCTAGAGCCGCATCCTCTTCCTCTTCCTTCTTGATCCTGACCCCTTTGCTGCTACTCCCTAATTTGGTCAACTGTCTGATCTCTTCTTGATGAAGAGTCGCCTTCAGTTCTTCCCAATCTAGAAAACTCACCCTGCCCAGTATGCTCTGGACAAATGTCTCCCACTCCTCGGAGACTGCGTTAAGTGCGTTCCTCACCATCAACGCCTGATTCGGCGTGCCCCTATGGAAGTTAGTTGGTCCTGGATCTTCTTCAACCGACGAAGGAAGAGATATCTGCTCCCCCTTTTGCATCTTGTATGATCTTAGCTGATTCTCAAGGGGCATCTTTCTCTACATGGAAGTATGCTGGTACAATGTCTTCAAAGTGTCCCACATCTCCTTTTTCGTTTCCTTATTGGCAATATGTTGGACCACATGATCCTTGACCCCATCAAGGATGATGCACTTTGCCTTAGCCATTGCCTTCTAATACCTTTCATTAGCTACCGGGTCAACTAGGATAGCCATTACTCTCAAGGCGAAGCCGTTGATACGATGTCTGTTTAGAATGGACAAGATCCTGGCCTTCCAGACCACAAAGTTGGATGCTCCGTCTAGCTTGTCCTGATCTCTCAGCCCATTCACGACCATCTCTTTGCTCTTCTGTCGACTCCTCTGAGTCTCTCTACTTCCCTCTAGAAGTTCTCCTTTCGACTCCTGCTGAGTCTCTCTACTTCTCGACTGGAAGTTCTCTGCTGGACTCCCTCCGAGTCCTGATTTCCCTCTTGGAAATCCTTCTGCCAACTATCAAGTTGCTCCTCTCCGATCGTCTGTGCAACTGCAACACTGATCCGAATTACTTGGCTAGAAATCTACCTTGGCAACAACTCCCTCTACCTTGGTTTTGCCCTGTTAGGTACGGCTCTGCCCACAGTACCCCACCAACTTCACTCCTCGCAAACTGCCCACAACTTCCTATGCCCCAGCAGTTGAAGAACTGAGCCTCTAGGCTTTGCACAATCTCGACACTAGCTGAATCTGCACCTCCTGGCCACAACGTCAATCCTTCTTGGCTGAGAAAGATGAGCGGGCAGTGCGTAGATCAGATCTGCCTCTGTGCTGACCCTCCTCCTGGCTTGAACTGATGACACAATCCCTTTGCGTCAATCCTTCTCTGCTGCTTTCTGCTAGAAACAACTTCTGTCACTCGGAATACCAGGTTGAATTTTCTAAGTCTATCTGTTAGAAAATTAATTTGTGTTCTGCTGGTTTATTTCTTCTACTTGTTTAAATTCGAACAAGTTATTTAATACATTTAAACACCGAAATAAACACAATATAGTCACAACATCTATAGATTAGCAGCTGAAAGAAAAGAAGCACACAAGTGACACCGTTATTTTTGGACAAATATCCCCGGAAAAACCCAATGCGGGAAAACCGGTGCAACTATTTTGAGGGTTTATTGTTATGCAGTATTTCCTGGAGTACAATTGGGTGCCTAACGAGCTCACCCGACAGAGAAAAATACACGACAGCAATACCTCTATATTTGAAAACAGTTATTCAGAAAACCTGTCCCACGAAATCTTCTCTGGTGACTCTAAAGCTCAGCACTAGCCCTTCTGGCCTCTGCATCAGCCTCCTGCTGACTTATGTCAGCCCTCTGAGGCACTGCGCAACCACCTTTGGGACCCTCTGCATCACTCTAGCAGCCTTTGCGTCACCCTAGCAACCTCTGTGTGGATGACGTAGTCCCTCTGGACTTTGTGCTATCTCTGCATCGCCTGAACTAGCTGCTACTCTCGCTCTCCCTGCTTCTGCGTTGGTCTCTCAATACTGTCTCTGCCTCTCTATCCAATATTCACTGCCCCTCACTGTTGATCATTGATTCACTTTTGCTTAGCAACCCCGCTCTAGCAAAATGAATCACTGATCATTCTGGTGTATTCTCCAACTGACCCTCAAATGTCCTCTAATACTTTTCCTGTTGGTCCTTAAACGATCAAGATTAAATCTCTAATTAATGGCTAAGATTAGATTTGGCTTGATCCATGACTTTTGGAACCTTCTAACCTAGTTTTATATTAATACCCATGATTATAATTTTTTTCCTAAGTTTAGACTCAGGAACTCCATTAAAAATATTAATTATTTTAGTATCTCCCAAATCGGGTACAATCTGTTGAAACCATTTCTGGGTCTTGGAGATCTCATGTGCTTTAGCATCTCCACCAATTTTCATGGCTAGAGCACATCCGATGCAACCCAAATCAACACACAATAGTATATTTTCTTAATAGAATTAAGAGTTGGATGAAGACACTAGAGCCTAGACCTCCCTTGACAGTATCATATGTCCCTCAAGTGGATCGGTAAAATTAATATTTTGAAAGCACAATTTATAGGCAAGAGCTAAGAAGAAAAATCATAGAAGAATCAACTTGAAACAACAATAAACCAAGAATTTTTTATCAAGTCCACAGTGAGATGAATACTCCTACTCTCCAACCATGATCCAGAGGAGGAATTCGTTTTCCTTGATAGATGAGCTGGGCTGGTCCAATCTTTTATCCCAGAGAAATTTTGAACCATAAAAATATTTTATAAATTTTCTCCTCGAAAAATTTTCCTTCAAAATAACTTCCTTGGACCAAAAATTCAATTTTCCTTGAGAAATTATTTTCTTCTAGCCCAACGAATTTCTTGTGGGATCTTTCTTGCTTGAATCATGGAGATTCTTTGACCTTTTAATTTATTTTCTTCTTGGGAAATTCCACAACCTTTTTTTTAATTATTTTTCCACTTGGAGATAATTTTATTGTAGGGTCTGATATTTCATTTTAGCTAGATAAACAAATTTCATGTGAATTCTATCAATTTACATACAAGTACATACTTGTTTCTCTCGTTTAATGTCGATCCATGGTTACCTTGGCTCCGAATCGTCTATCTTTGCTACCAAACTGACTAATTCCTCCCTGCCAATCTGGGATCAACCTTTTCGGTTCCCAGACCCAGAAGACTCTGAAGACGAAGTCTTCTAGCCTTGTTCCCAAAACTCCAAAAATAGTTGCTCAGATTCCCTAAATTTTCAAGCTCGCTCCACAATTGTGTATCATTCCTTCCTCTCCCTTCTTCGTCTCCTTTGATCTCCTTATATTTCCCCCGAGGCTCTTCTCCCCCCATTGCCTCTGCATCGAATCCTCTGCCATCTAGGTCGGTTGCCTGTCAATTCATCTCTTTCTAGCCTTGTCAGGAGGATAAGTGTTAAATTTGGCAACTAGGGCCAAACTCCACCTTGGACAACTCATATGATGAAGCTGATATTTTTATTGGATTCCTCTTTCCGAGAGGTGTAGGATTGATCTAAAGATCATCTCATTCTGACATGTACAAATGGAATTATGAATTTATTTCGTTTATGGACAAATTTTCAAGGTCGGCCAACAATCTAATGTAGGCTCAGAAGCCCAACAAACGTATCTATTCATCCTCAACGTTGCATATAAATAGGAGCATCTACCTCATTTTGGACTCTCATCACTTACACATCTCTCTCTCATATGATTGGGTGTATGCACTTTTGGGCAACGTCTCTCTTCACACATGCAAAGGACAATTTGCAATTTTCTGTTTTGGGCGTTGACCGAATTGCAAGAGGGTTTGACCAACGTTGACCGGGCAATAGTTGATCGAGATTGACTGCGTTTTCTTGGGGAATATTTTGTTTGGGTAGGCCGCATTTTTGGGCACAAAAATCAAGGCATTCTAAGTTGTTTGACCAACGTTGACCACAGGAAAGTTGACCATAGGTTTGACTCTGTGTTGACCGAGTTTCACTGATATTTTTGGGATTTTCGACTGTTGTTGGAGGCCAAGTTGATTGGGTTTGACTGAGCTGATTTGGAGGAGAAATTCTGCCACGTTGACCAACGTTGACTTTCTGGTTGGGCTACCTGTCACTGTAGTTTGACTGGACATATTTGACTTTGATTGGGCAAGTGAATTTTGTATATTGTACTCTCTCTGTTGAACTTTTGAAGAATAATAAGAAGAATTGATCAAGGGGTTTCCCCACATTGGGGTTTGTCCGTGGCATGCGCCACATCTTGTGTCCTCTTGTCTTCTACTATTTTTATTTATGTTCTATCTACATTTACTATCATGTTAATGTGATTGCTAATCTGGAAATTGATATTCGGCTAATAAGAAAAATTGAAGTAAACTGCTCTTAAGCATAAAACATACCATTGTTATCTAAAATTAACATGGTATCAGAGTTGAGGTGAAGACAAAGCCCAAGCAAGAGTGAAAAGAGAAGTCACTGATCTGTTGGACAAGGACAAGAGTCAATGGCCTCCGCATCTTACTTCAAGCCTGATGACAAGCTCAATGATAAGTCTGATTATCATGCATGGAAGATGTCTCTTGATTTGACTTTGGAAGAGCAGGATGTTATGGATTATGTGCAGGGAAAGATCACTGAACCTCCTTCAAATGCACCAGTTGCCGCTAAGACAAAGTACAAGGAAGGTGAAGTCAAAGCTAAGAAGATCATTAGGTATTCTATTAACAAGCATTTGGTTGCATACATCTCTGATTTGAACACATCCAAGGAGATGTATGGTAGGTTGGTTAGCATGTTCAAAGTTGGCAATGCAAACCAAGTTCTCTTCCTCAAGGACAAGTTGAAGGACAGAAAGAAGGGAAGAGGTGAAGATATCCAATCCTATTTCATGAGGATTATCGAGATAAAAAATGATCTTCCTTCAATTAGAGAAGTTATTGTTGATAGGGAGCTCACTCTCATTTCCCTTGGAGGTCTCCCTCGTGAATAGCATGTGTTCAACACTGTTATCCTCAACAATGATAGGATTCTAGGTTCAGCTGAATTGTTGACTAGATGTACTCAAGAAGAAACAAGGATGATGGAGAGGGACATGCCTTCAAATAGGAATGAACATACTACATTCTCCGCTTATCCTAAAAAAAAGAACAATGCGGGTTCAAAGAAGCAATGTCAAGGAACACTGGGATTCAAAGATGGAAGGAAGGGAAGATGCTTTGCTAGGGAGTGTCCTAATAGAAGGGATACACCTCAGGATTATGACAACAACAACTACAACAATTTCAGCGGAAACAACAATTAAAGGAATGATAGATTCAACAACAAAGGAAATAGGAATGCTCTCGCTACTCAACATGGAAATGGTCGACCTCCCAAAATATCAAGAAACTCTAGGTATGATGAATCTAATGTTGTAGATAGAAAAAATAATTTTTTTCTTATTTTTGCCCCCTCTACTGCACCTCCACCAAATACTCTGGAAATTGTTTGATTGATAGTGGTGCCTCAAGGAACTTCACTAGGAATAAGAAAGCTCTTTCAAATCTGATAGAAAAGGATACAAATTTGGAGATCATTCTTGGGGACAATGCCACCTATCCCATGAAGGGAGTTGGGAATGCTACTCTTCAATTGAATAAAGGTAACACCATTCATCTACAAGAAGTACTATATGTACTTGATCTAAAGAAAAACCTGCTATCTATCTCGGCAATGGAAGACAAATGATTCAAGGTGGCATTCATTGATGGAAAGGTACGTGTTTGGAAAAGAAATTTCAAAGAAGCATTTACTCAATCCATGCTCAAAAGTCCTAGAAATATTCAAGGGTACATTTTTTGTTATGAGTGGCATTACATTAATCCTAGAAATATTCAAGGTGCCAGAAGAAGTTTGCATTACATCAACCCATACAAGCATAATTATAACAAGATACATGCATTTGATAAGTAAGATAACAAGAATAACATCAAAATTTCGACTTACTTGAGGGAGTATATCCATTATCAATTTCACATTAGAATGAAGCTCCAAAGACAATAGCGAAAATCCAAACATCATAGTGCACCAAGAAACTCCAAAAAGTCCATCCCAACAAAAAGTGTGAAAATCTCTCAAGAGATACTAATCCAATCCAAGTGATGATTGTGAAAATTTCTAAAACTAACACATTAGAAACCCCTACTGCATTTTCTGGTTTACTATCTCCTACTTGTTCTTTGCATTAACAAGTTATTTAAATGCATAAATATCGAAGTAAATACAAATGCAGCCTTCACAAATATATAGATCAACAACTGAAATAAACTGAGACAACACAAGGGACACCGTTATTTTTGGACAGTCGTCCCCGGAAAAACCCAATGCGGGGAATTGATGCATCATATAAAGGGTTTTCTTAATAAGAAGATTCTGAATACAACTAGGGTGCCAGAAATGGGTCCTTCAGAGAATTTCCTTGGCAGTAGAACCTCTCTTCGGAGAAAGATATTCCGGCAAATCAACAGCCGGATGAACAACCCCACAGTGACTCTAACTGTTCCTTTTGCTAGACAGCGAAAGCTGCTCCAAGCACTCCTCTAGAACTGTGTCACCCTCTCTCGGCTAATCTTCTCTCAGTCTGCCCCACAGAACCTCCTCAACGCAGCCTCTTCAGCCCAGCGTCAGCCTCTATAGCCTCTGCGTTGTCTGTGTCAGCCTCTGCGGCTTTCTGTGTCCTCTGCATTGGCCTCCTTAGCCTCTGCGTCAGCCCTCCTAGCCTCTACGCTACCTCTTCTGACTCTTTGTTGCCCCTTTCGGGTCTTTGCTGCCTCTCTGATATGTATTCTTTAGCCTCCTACCAAACTGACCCTCACTGCAACTGGTCACTTGTTCGATTTTCTCAGCAAACCTCGCCCCAGAAAATTGAATTGACTAATCTCTCTTGGTGTGTCTCCAGCTGACCCTCAAGCCTCCTCTTATACTTTTCTTGTTGACGAATCAACGACTGAAATTAAGTCCCTAATCAACAACTAAGATTAGATCTGGCTTGCTCCTCGTTATTTAGAACTTTCTCACCCATATTATATTAATACACATTAATATTTTAATTTTCCGAAGTTTAGACTTAGGAACCCCATTAAAAATATTAATTATTTTAATATCTCTTCATCCGGTTGGAATTTCCCCAAATGATTTATGGGTCTTGGAGATCTCATGTGCCTTAGCCTCTCCACCAATTTTCATGGCTAGAGCACATCTAATACTACAAAAAATCAACAATGATGAGATAAATGAATCACCTTTCATCAATTTATATGATCTCTAAAGAGTTCAGTTTGCCTAATTAGGCCTAATTAAGCCCCAAGTAATAAAATAATGTGCAACAATAACATCCCTTGTTGACAAGCCCACCAAGATATCTCACAGTCACTAACATAAAAATAAGCCTCTTAAGGAGGCAAAATAATAAACATAATGAGTCATTGGACCATTGAGAAGGCGAGATGAATTCCAAAGTGTGCCTTGGTGAGATAATGGACTCCAAACATAGTGGACAAGGGATTGGCCTTTTGTATTTCAAGCAAATCACTGTGGTGCTCTCAAGTGGGTGTGGAGGCACAAGGACATCCTCATGGGTCTCCAAGTGGATCGATAATGCCTGTAAATCATCTGTAAGGTCTAGGATGACGACATAAGCCATCCCTTTGTCTCCTACAGTGAGACATCCTCATCTGGACCCTGGAACCTCTACCAAGCATGTGGTACAAATGTGGAGCCAGGTAGGCTTGGTGGTCCAAGTGCATCATCCTCATCCAAAAGGTGGAACACAAGCAATCACTGAATGGTGTTGGGGATCCATGAAGTACTCTCTGCTATGGTGGAGGCCCGTGGCTCTCAACGCTCACCCTACAAGTGCCAATGTGGCCCTCTGGATGGCTTGGACCCTGTATAGGGAAGACCAAATGTCAAATGGAGACCCACCTACAATCTTGCATAAGATCCAATGTGTCCCCTTGCCCTCCAATACAACAAATCATTAGAATAATCAAGTAAAAGAGCTTACAAGTCATGGAATCAATGGGGCACTTCATGGTGACCTGCCCTTCCATAGTGGGCTTTGGCATCTGCAAGTTTCTCCAAGCTCAATGAGGGGGTTAACCAAGGACCTTGTTAGGTGGTTTTAGCCTTTAAAGGGGTTGACATGTCCATGGTACATCCATCAATGGACAGGTGGCATGTGATATAGCGATGAGACAAAGTGGGGGGAAGGCTCCAAGCCACATGTCATGGTACAAGGGTAACTATGATGAGGGAAGCCCACACTTTGGGTATGTAAGTGTAGGAGGGAGCAAATTGTGGCATATGAGTTACTCCGACCTTTGTTTTTCCACCCTTCTTCATATGCCTTTTGCCTTCGATTGATGTTTCTTTATAACTGCTCAGGGCTCCAAGGGATGAGAGCATGATGTGTAGAATATAGCAGTAGATACCCCCTTTTAATGTAGGGCAACTCATTGCCCACCGAGGGTTGGGACAATCATGGGTTCCTCAATGTGGAGGGGGTTCATCTAGGTTCATCTAGGGGCCATGAATGAGGGGTAGAGTTCATGTTTGGCTTTTGCCTATGTGCTAAATTTGTATACCCGAACTATCTTTTGTTTTTTGTGGTACATTTCCTATTGTAAGTGGCCAAATTATGCTTTTTCCTTTCTTTTTAGTTATACCAACCTTCGAGCATTGTTCCAAGCCTGACCCAATGTTTGGACCAGGGGAGGGGGAGGCTAACCCTATGTCGACCCAGTGAACACATGTGGACCCGAATGGGAAGAGTGATGAATGGGGTTAAAATGAGTGGAGGGGAGTGATGTATATGGTGTCGGGAAGCGGGACCACACAACCAAAATCGAGATTTCCCATGTACTGTTAGCGCTAACTCTAATGGCCAATAAACGAGATCCCACGGGACTAGGATACAAGGTTAGCTACCAAATCGGGCAAAGGAGACAAGAGTACAAACATAGCCCACTTTTTCCGCCGAATACCCCCACCAATCCATGCTCAAAAGTGCCCATGATAAGTAGACAAAATTACTTAACGAAACTAATGAAAAGTCATACGTTTGGGGTCAGGAGGCCCACCTTCAAGCATACAATCATAACAGATGGGCAAGGGACCACATGGCTAGCTCAAGTGGTGTAGATGATGGCACATCGAGCTATCTAGGGCTACTGGTTGTTGGTTGAGGACCATCTTGGAGAATTTTTTTCTCCTAGGTATATTACCCACAAAGTGGTGGGTAACAGACCCTACTTAGGCATGTGGATGGAGAAGTGGGTGTGGAAAATCCCAGAGGACCAATGGTCAGTTGAACTCGAAGGTGCCGAGTTGATCCGTTTCATTGGCCAAAACTGTGACTCGGTTGAAGAAACGGTTCAGTGGGCCGATTCATTCAATGACTCGGCCGAGTCATGGCTAACTCGGCCAACTCGGCCGTTTCCATATTGACTCGGCCGAGTCATAAATAGAGGCCCGTAACCCCATCCAAAACAACGATTTAACATTTTTTTAATGAAATTTTAAGGTGTTTGCTGATTGGTTTGGACTCCAATGTGTTGTATGAATTAGCTAAATGTTATTTGGGGTCCATTCCCCCTCCCAAACCCTATTTAACACACTCAAATGCTCTCTACTAATGATATGCTATTCAAATTTCATGGTAATGTTAAATTCTTAAAGTAAAAGTGGCATTCTCCTTAATCTTCATTTTCATCCTTTTACTTAAATTTTTAACATTACCATGAAACGACTCAGGATGTTTGAGAGTGGTTCCGACCTCATTGGATTTCATATGGAGCAAGTAGAATTTTAGATTTCATTCAAAAATCCAGCAGACTTATCAGTTTTTCAGGATTTCAGGATTGGAGGATTGCAATGTTTCCATTGAATTTTGTCATGTATTAGGGTATGGAACTCGTATTTAATCAAGAGCACCAATCCCTCTATGTACCTTGATGTTAGTGACATTGGTTGTCGAACCCCTCTGGGATTCGCTCCCAAACCAGGAGCTTCTGAAAATGTCGCTCCCACTCCCGTTTTCGCTCTCACTCCCCACTTTCGCTCCTGCTCCCAAGTAACACTGAGCCAGATGATGTTGGCAACTCTAGCAGTAGCCAGTAGTACTGGTCACAGACTTTTGTTGTAAAGGCCATTTATAGCCTCCTTGGTTATGTGTTTTTGTTTTGATCTCTATATCATCATCGTGTATGTATTGGACAATGCACTGGATGCCATTTTGATATAATGGATATATTCATGAGCCTACTTTGATCATATGTTGTTTTCTATCTATATTCTAATGTTGTGTGTTTGGAAACATGAATGAAAATCTTTAAAATTATGTGTTTTTATAAAAAATAAATATTTAATGTATTTTTTACAACGACCAAGTCATTGAAATAGAGCCGGCCGAGTCGATACCGAGTCGGAGTCAACCCTCGGCCGAGTCGGAGTCGGAGTCGGAGTTTTAAAACATTGGTTTTGGCCTTGTCTAGCACCCTACATTTTGTGTCCTCTTGTCTCTTTGATCTTCATAGTTTGGTAGCTATTTTGATGATAAGAACATAATAATAATCAAGTGAAAGAAGAAGCTAATCAAGTTAACTAAAAGAACATCACAAGCAATTATCAATATAAGATAAATCACCAAGTTTAGCTGCCCCTAGATTTCTCAACAACCAAGACCCATCCTTAGGAGCCAAATTCTTCAGTATCTATTAACCACAGAAACTTGCAAAAAATGATTTTTTTTGTTGAGGATGGCTTCTTGGGATTCATTGAAGAGATTCTTGTGGAAATTTTGTAAGTTTGTTGCATATTTTCTATATTTTGAATGCAATCTTTTGTGAAATAGGGTTTCTTATTGTTCGATGCATGAAACTACTATATTTATCTTGAAATTTTGATTCCTTATGCTACACAAGATTGATTTCCTTGGACCCTTAAAGAAAACTTTGAATTGTGCTTCTCTTGAATTTAAAATCCCCCTCTTAAGGAAATCACTAGGGTTTGTAAGAATAGGCTTTATCCCTCTCACTCTCTTCATCAAGGTCGTCTTCATTAAATTTGCTCTAGGTAACCCCATTGCCCATTTAGATCAAGGCACTAGTTTAGGTGGTGGTGATCAATCTTTGTACTTTAACTATTTTCTCTTTCCTCAGTAAAATTTTGGATACCTAGGGTTATTGTTTTTTGAAATGTTGCTAAAACGTATTTCTATTTGATGTCTTGTTTCCCTTTAAGTAGGGATTGTATTAAATAAATGATAACAAACAAAATATAGCATTTATTTTAGTGTAAAACCCCACTTCTAGGGTTGACATCATCATTAACTTGTTGTTTTATGCATGTTTAAGCCATAGGAGCTCCATTGCAAACCCTAAACCTTACATATCTAATTGATAGTCTAGATCTTTCGTTTATTTATCATTATAAGGCCATTTCTTCTAGTTTTTATATGACAATGCATACCATATCACTGAAAATCCATCAAAACCTCACTTATAACGATTCTCTAATTAGTGTAAGGATAATGCTTGAACTTTGGTGAAGAACATCTTAGCCCTCTTGGCTCTACCAGTACCCTATCCCAATCATTAGACCTATGCATCACCCTGAATCTTCTTATTGAGTATGTTTTAGGTGATCTAGATTCCATATGTAGGGAAGCCTCCCTTTTGGTTTGTTCACCACTAAATAGCTGGAGAAAGGTCACTGAGGTGACAGTGGTGGCTGATATCTTGTTGCCGCAAGGTCTGGATTTGCCTAGTGAGGCTTTGCATTAGGCCTGCTAGATTTTACGGTAACAAGTTCCAAAGCGAGGGGGCACACCCAACTTAGTATAGTGTCGATCATCACTGGAGCTAGAGGGAGTGGGTTTTAAATTACCCAACTCAATACAAATGTGAACACATTCATCTGTTGAGAGAATGTTAGCATTGAATTTCTCATCCTCTAGGATAATAGGACACTAAATTGCTCATATAACGAAGAAGCACTAGAAGAAAATTGTTGTATAGAAGTAACAAGAACTCATCTCCTAGAAGACTATCAACACCAAAGTTCAAACTGTTCAGCTGTTGAAAGAACACTGCAACCAAGCTGCTTATCTGCTGGAAAACAATGTCGCAAGACTAGTCATCTGGTAGAGGAGTGCTAGAAGACACCCATCCATATTGCACATCCACATGAAGAATGTTGTCATTGATTTTCCCATTTGATGAAGAAGCGTTGGATGAAATATCTTGTAGAAGCAAAGAGGTGGGATTACTGAACTCTAATAAGATCAACCATATCTGAAATGAGGATATGAAGATCTAGTGCCAAATATTTATGAGATCTTAAACACAATTGAAAAAGCTTTATTCCAAAAGGGTTGTGACTATGTGAATCAATGTTATCAGAACCAGACTGAACCGGTCTGAATTGGCTAGTTTGACTGGTTGGAGGGCAAAACCAATTTGGACCAGCCTCCTCAACAATTTTTGGCTGGTTCGATACAAAATCGACCATTTTCACCGAACTGGTCAGTTCGGTAAAGCCGCATACAATGCAGCATGTGGGGCCTGTTTTTTTTGTTGTTGTAATTTTTGTTTTTTGTTTCTAATTTTTTCTAATTTTTTTATCTCTTAGCTAGCTATTGGCCCACAGTAGGTGCCTAATATTCAAGTTTATGGCCCTACTATTGCTACGCAGTTCATGGTAATTTTAACTTCTTGAAGTGAAAGTGACATTCTCCTTTTACTCAACTTTTTAACATTACCATTAAATGACTCAAGATGTTTGAGAGTGGTTCTGAACTCATTGGATTTCATATGGAGAAAGTAGAATCTTAGATTCCATTCAAAATCTAGCAGATTTAATAGTATTTTTAGGATTTCAGGATTGGGGGAATTGCAACATTTCCGTTGGATTTTGTCATGTACAAGGGTATGGAACTAGTATTTAATCAAGAGCACCAAGTCCTCTATGTACCTTGATGTTAGTGGCATTGGTTGTTAAACTACTCCATCATGATACTACTAAAAATGTACCCATTACTCAAAGAAAATCTTGAATTGGCTTGCTAAGCATTTTCTAACTTATTTTAATGTTTGGAGGGTGATATTGATGATGGAGATCCCAATATAGGCAAAATTTTTGATGATATGCAGGTATTTTCTGTAGCATGAGTTTTTTTGGATTCTAGAGGCCATCTAGGGCCTTTTTTGATGTATTTTCAGTTTAGAGATTGATTGCACTCAATGTTCTTTTGGTTATGTGCATCCTTACATGCTATATAAATGGGAATTTTTGCTTATTTGTTATAATAAATGGTTTGAATTCAAATGGTTGCAAATGAATGTATATGTTTTTCTTTAAAATTTGAATATTTTATGTGTTTTTGGTTGACTGGCTTTTTGGTCCGGTTTTTGTGGCTGGTTCCGATTTGGTTCTGACCGGTTCTCGGTCCAGGGGGTCTACCGGTTTGATGACCAGTCCGGTTCTGATAACATTGGTGTGAATAGCTAAGACAGATGCACATGAGAGAGTGCAACTTAGAAGGAAGATTTAATACATGATGATAGTGGGTTTATAAATTTGCAGCTCGATACATAGGGTGGCGGCTATGGCTGAAACAGCAATGGGAGAGGGTTGATGAATTCCCAATCCAAGTATAGCTAGGAGTGAAGGTGACTGTGATACAAGTGGGAGTTGGTGTAGGAATATCCAATTCAAATAGATGATTGATTATTGCTGAGATAAAGAAGCGAGAGGGTTTGTGGACACCGATATTAATATAGGATTGACCCTATGCACAACATTCCCCAGAAGATGGACAACAGACCAAAAAGAGAGAGCATTGGATTACAATTCCCACCCAACCTTGATGTTGAATGCAGGCCATTTGACGATAAGATTGCAAAAACCAGATTTGCTAGTTATTATCTCACCTTTAGGTGCCTTTTCAAGGTAAGAGAGGCATTGGCTAGTATGTCTAAGTGATTCATGGTAGGATCTGAAAGACAGGGTGATATATGCATCTGACAGTCGTGAATTTTAGGAGGTGGAAGATATGGTGTTTGATGGGCAGTTTTGGCAACAGGTTAGGTATATTCTGCAGTTCACGAAACCCATTTACAGTATGATTTAGTTTGCAGATACATATCAGCTGGTGATTGAGGAGGTGTATGAGGTTATGAGCAGATGGACAGCATGCTAGACCAAATCAAAGACGTTGTTCAGCTGAGGAATGCAATCTTATATGATCATATTCATAAATATGGTCAAAAGGTGGGATAATCTGAATGTTCCACTCCATGTCCTAGCATATATCCTTACACCAAAATATTAGTCCATCTTGGTTGGCTCAACCAGCACCTGTGGGTGGGGTTAGGAGAAAACCACACGCTGATCCAGAGGTGCAAAATGAATATATGTTTACATTAGACAAATTGGTACATGAATTGGTACCTTCCATTAGAAAAGTTGATATCTTGGGTGTGGAAGTTATACGTTTGCTGTTCTTGCTACTGAATTTCCTAGCTGTCCATATGATGAGTTATATTATGATTTGAATCCAGCTAGATAGTGGAAGGGTATTTCAGACTGTATATCTTCTAAAATCTTCCTTCAAATTTTCTGTGCTAGTAGAGATTTACTAGCAATCATCGATCTCCTTATATGCAATGGTGACTCTCCTGTAGATTGATGTCAATGACCGTCTAGTCCTGAGAAATTGGACTTCTCAGTCTACATTATTTCAATTGTTGATTTCAATAAATTCTTGATTGCAGGTACTGTTTTACTGTAGGCTTAGTATACTATTCCCTTGGTAACTAATTGCTAGCTTAAGATTTATATGAAGCTTATTACTTGACTATGTTTGTTTGCTACTGTCATCGTTATGAACATTTGAAGATTTCCTCGGAGAAGAAGCCAACTTTGGACAAGGAAAATGATGGAAGTATTGCACAATCTGTAAAGGCTACCAAGAAGAAAGGCCCAAAGAAAACTGGTAGACTGTCAAGGCCGGTGAGCAATATTGATATCCATACTATAAATAATAATTAGAGTTGAAACAGGTTTTGTATCTTGGCTTGTTATGCATTATTGTTAGGAGATTTGTTTCTTATGAACTTAAGGATGATGATATAAGGTGATTTGCATCTGCAATGATATATTTGCACCTGCTTTGCGGTCATTACGGGAAGTGGCCAGGTATAATTTGTTAATTCTTGTCAGTTCAAGGCTGTTTGTTGACCTGTACTTGGATACATTTTGTTTTGCATTTAAAATTGAAACCATTTTGTTCAGATTGGAATTCACTTATAATGTTGTTTCTATAGTTTGGCAAAAATAAGATCGTTTATTTTCAAAATCAATAATCTGCTACTTTTCGGTTTTCTAAACATGATGCATTTTGTCATTGTGGCTGTTTATGTACAGGGTGTATACATTTGTCCAACCGAGTGCTAGCCGAGTAGTAAGCAGGTATATTAAAATGTGCCCCTCACAGGTGGCACTTGAATTGTTTTATAGTAATCTCTATGGAAATTGGCTGATGAAAATTGTTAAATTGTACCCTTTTTCAGGAGATTTAAAAAAAAAAAGCCAGACTACATTGGATATTCTGATTCTCCCTGCTTCCCATTTCATAGCCATGAGATATTGTGTCTTGAATGAATGTTAATATAGTCATTATTTTCAGTTGAAGCTGTAATTTCTGCAGTTTTTAATATTTATTTTAGTTCAGGCTTAAATATATTTGCCAAAAGGAAGGATTTAAGGCAAGTGCGCAAGGGCTTACTACACTCGCTGAATTTACTGGTATGAATGATGCCACTTATACAATGGTTTATGTATTACATTTTTCGTGCTACCGATTATGATTAAAACATACTAAAAAGCACTATATGTTTTTGATATTTTCCACTTAACTACAAATTCTAAACCTACTATACTGTTGGCTCAAGTGTTATTATCGTGACTACGGTATTGAGTTTATGAATTCCAAAATGTAATTATGTTCTTCCATGTTTCAAGGTAAATTTTCTATGCTTCTGTGTTTTTATTTGATTTTGTTTCAGTTTCTGTGTTTTGATCAAAGCGGTCATAAATGTTTCTATGCTTTGTTGCTCATGAAATTTAACTTTATAGGAAATTTTGAAAGAAGAGGCTGGTCTAGATGTGTTCCCTTTTGATCGTGCAACTACCCTTGATTGGTTGTTGCCTATTTCCTTGATGGTACCATCCATGAGAACATTTACAGGCTTATCTTTTGACCAAGAGATTTTCCTGTTTGTATCTATGATATTGTCAAAGTAGTCAGAAATGGAATGAGAGTGGATCTGTTATTCCAAAATTTCTGACTTGGATTGGATTTGGACAAAAAACCATTAAGATAATTGGTTGATAAAAAACATATAAAATTTGCGAATTGTAATAAAAAAGTATATATTCATGTACAATGGATGCCAGTGTAAATCCAAACTACTAGACACCAAATATGCGAAGTTTGCCGATTTATTGCACCAAGAGGTGCTCTACAGCCCAGTATGGTGGTAGGTCTCACGTAAAAACGTAAACATATAAACATGTAAAGGTAAACATAAATGTAAACATAATGTTTAACATTTAACATTTAACATTTTTTATCTAATGTCGGCCCTATTTAAAAATCAATCTAATTATTATTATGTATAAACACAATATAAATTTAAAATATAAAGAGGTTTACGAACACTCAAAAAAGAGGTATGGTAAATAAATAAAAATATAAATAAACCAGAGGTATGGTAAATAATAAACCCTTTTTTTATATTTATTCCAGAAGTTTGGTAATAAATAAAACCTCTTTTTATATTTACTCAAACCTATTTATATTTACGAAAACTCAAAAGAGGTTTTATTTAGGTGAAGCCTAGGGGACAAATACCATGGGACAAATAATTATTAATACCATGGGCCAATTACCATAATTATAAAAGAGGTATGATAAATAAATAAATATAAAAGAAGTTTAAAGAGGTATGGTAAATAAAAAAAATACATCAAATAGGATTAGAAATCAACATCTAACTATATACCAAGCCTATGCGCCAAATACCATGGTAAATAAAAGAGATATGATAAATAAATAAAAATATAAATAAACCAGAGGCATGGTAAATAAATAAAACCTCTTTTTATATTTACTTCATAGACCTCTTTATACTTACTAACACTAAAAAAGAGGTTTTATTTAGGTGAAGCTTATGGGCCAAATTATTA
>APFE031334907.1:28201-65163 GCA_000404065.3 Pinus taeda | reverse complement strand
TATTATAATATATATTAACTCTAGAAATATATGGGAGGGAAGAACAAAGACATAGAGTGGTAGAGGTGGAGACATAGGGGGAGTGACAAGGGAGAGATGGAGATAAATTGGATGAGAGGGAAGAGGAGGAATGAAGAGAGAGGGCGGGCGAGCGGGGAATGAGTGAGAGAGGTAGAGAAGGGTAAGAGAAGGAGAGGGAGACACAAAGATGGAGGGGAGAGAGAGAGAAGGAGAGAGGGAGTGAGATATTGAGAGGATTAGAGGGAAGGGAGAGAGAAAAAGAGAAAAAGATGAGAGAGAGAGAGAGAGAGAGAGAGAGAGAGAAGGCAAGAGAGAGATGGGGGAAGAGAGAGAGAGAAGGCGAGAGAGAGATGGGGGAAGAGAGAGGAAGGTAGGAGAGAAAGGGAGAGAGAGGAAGGATGAGAGAGAGTACTTGCGAGAGAGGAAGAGAGGAGGGATAGAGAGATAGAGTTGGAGGGGGAGAGAGGGAGGGAAGAAGAAAGACAGAGAGAGTGATAAGTAGAGAGAGAGGGAGTGACAAGGGAGAGCTGGAGAGAGTGAGTTCAGGGGTGAGATAAAGAGACAAAGAAGGAGAGATAGAGAGAAGGGGGAAGAGAAGGAAAGAGAAGGAGAGGGGGGGGATATAGTAATATATTTGGAGAGAGAGAGAGAGAGTGAGTGACGGGGGAAGAGAGAGAGAGATGAGGGAAGAGAGAGGGAGGTAGGAGAGAGGGAGAGAGAGGAAGAACGAGAGACAAGACTTGAGAGAGAGGATGAGAGCGATGGAGGAAGAGAGAGTGAGGTAGGATAGAAAGGGAGAGGGAGGAAGTATGGGAGAGCGGACTTGAGAGAGAGGAGGAGAGAGGGAGGGATAGGGAGATGGAGTTGGAGGGGGAGAGAGAGAGGGAGTGAAAAGGGAGAGATGGGGAGACAGTGTGTATGTTTGGGGGTGAGATAAAGAGACAAAGGAGGAGAGATGGAGAGAATGGGGGAGATAAAGAGAGAGGAGAGAGATATAGTAATAGAGTTGGAGAGAGAGAGAGAGAGAGAGAGAGAGAGAGTTGGAGGGTGAGAGAGAGGGAGGTAAGAAGAAAGAAATAGAGAGAGAAAGATGGAGAGAGAGGCAGTGATAAGGAAGATAGAGAGAGAGGGAGGTAAGAAGAAAGAAATAGAGAGAGAAAGGTGGAGAGAGAGAGAGGGAGTTCTAAGGAAGATAGAGAGGGATAGAGGACAACAGGAGGGAAGAAAGATAGAAGCGGGGGAGAGGGAGAGAAAGGGAAGAGAGAGAGAGAGAGAGGGAGAGGAGGAGGGAGGGATAGATAGATATATTGGAGAAAGAGAATGTATGTTTTGGGGGTGATATAGAGAGACAAAGGGAGAGATATATATGGAAAGTTAAGAGAGACAAGAAGAGAGAGAAAGTTAAGAGAGACAAGAAGAGAGAGACGGAGAGAGGGAGAAAAGGATAGAGAGGTTGATATATGTGGAGTGAGAGTGTGTGTGTTTGGGGGGTTGAGATAGAGAGACAAAAAAGGGGAGATGGAGGGAGATATAGATTTATATGAAGGGAAGAGAGAGAAGAATATTTCTTGCACTAGATGCATTGATTTCAGTGTAGATGGTGATTTCTAATCCTATTTGCTTGCTTGTATTAGATGCATTGATTTTAGTGTAGATGTTGATTTCTAATGATATTTGATTGCTTGCACTAGGTGCATTGATTTCAATGTAGATGATTTCTAATCATATTTAATTGCTTCCACTAAATGCAACATTGATTCCAGTGTAGATGGTGATTTCTAATCCTATTTGATTGCTTGCACTAGGTGCATTTATTTCAATGTAGATGTTGATTCCTAATAATATTTGATTGCTTGCACTTGATGCATTGATTTAAATGTATATGATTTCTATTCCTATTTGATTGCTTGCACTAAATGCATTGATTTCAGTGTAAATGGTGATTTCTAATCCTATTTGATTGCTTGCACTAGATGGATTGATTTCAGTGTAGACAGTGATTTCTAATCCTATTTGATTGCTTGCACTAGATGCATTGATTTCAGTGTAGATGGTGATTTCTAATCCTATTTGATTGTTTGCAGTAGATGTATTGATTTCAGTGTGGATGTTGGTTTATAATCTTATTTGCTTACTTGCACTAGATGCATTGATTTGAGTGTAACTGTTTTATAATCTTACCTAATTACTCGCATTAGATGCATTGATTTTAGTGTAGATGTTGATTTCTGATTTGATGTAATTGGATGTATAATGGTACATTAATTTTAAAGTGATTGGATTAACATTGTGCGTTGATTTCAATGTAATCACAAAACATTATTGACAATGTACATTGATTTTGTGTTATAGTAATTCAACCTATTAATATTGGAGAGAAAGAGGGACAAGATATGATGTTTACTACAATAGCTCGAGCTAATATTGGAGAAAAAGAGGGACAAGATATGATGTTTACTACAATATATCGAGCTAAATATTTTAATGGTTAATGATTTAACTTGTCCTTTTCATATAATCGATATGAAAATATGACAATCAATATGAAAAGATGACAAAAGTAACAAGGGTGACAATAAGAATAGTAGAAGAAAATAGTTTGAGATTAATCACAATGAAGACTATTTGTAATTGACTATATTCTTATTATTCACATTTTCTATCATTCAACACTATTACATCGTCACTTTACATTCAAAATTTTTATTTCATCATTTTTCATCACTAAAGTTATTAGCAATATTTATCATCTCAACAAATTGAGGTAACTACGCAAATTTAAAATTAAAATGCCCAGATAAATCTGAGACATATTTAGCATATTTAAAATGATTATATTAATATTAGATGAATTTACATATTATTGATAAAATTAATCATATGTTCGTTATATTTTCTTTGGCTGCACACGACTAAAACAAGCTTAGATCCATCTTAACTCTGGATCTATCAAGCTCCGAGAGGGATCAAATCTCTCGAGGTGCAAACCTTTCCTGAAGTTTTGCACTCAAGAAAGAGGTTTTCACTTTAGAGATTTGATCCCTCTCAGCGCTTGATAGATCTGGAGTTAAGATGTATCTAGGCTGGTATTGGATGCAGATAAAAAAGTTACGTAGACATATATGTTCTAGGATGCATAGAAATAATGTTTTGAAAGTAAATATGTAAATATGGAGATTTTAAATGATCTCTAGAGTTCAAAAAGTCTTCATACTATATTCAAATGACTACATAGTATAGTATGTCATGAGTCACGACCCATCAATCAGCAGGTGTAAGTGGTCAATGACATGGTAGGAGTTTACTTTATGGAGAATGCCAGTCTTTGTACTAGTTATGAATTCCGACATCCATGAGCATTATTGTGTGAACACATGGAACTCAAGTTATCCCTTTCCTTGGCCTATTTTTACAACCCTTCTTTTGTGCCTTTCTCTTTATTGTTTTTTTTCTCATAGATATAACTTTGGTTACAAGCTTTTACTGATTCATTTTTGACATCTTAAAGATAAGTGTTAAATTGCTCTTTGGGTTTGGGATAATCAAAGCTCTTTTATTTATATTGCTCATGCATTAGTGATGAATTGGGAGATGGCTGATGAGGGGGGTAGAACTTAGGCTAGGATTTTGTCCATGCACTTTCATGAGTCAAAATTGTCATTTGTCACCTCCACACCAAGTCAGCCCTGTCCTCATGAAGTCAGCCTGGATTAGGGCTATTCGACCCAACAAAAAGAGTATATATAGAGAGACAACTCAACTCATTTGAAGCACACGCTCAACAAGTTCGATTTACAAGAGAAAGAGACAGAAAAGAAGAGCGAAGTTGAGGAGAAAGAACAAAGAAGCTGGGGAAGACAAGAACCGAGTTTTTGGGCATCTCTCTCTCACATGTGCAAAGTTACTGGAGTATAACTGGGTCCAAAATTTTTGAATCTACTGCAGATCCAAAATTCTGGATTGAAGCTGCATCTGAGAAGCTAACACAGAGACTTTGGCAGGGATCATCTACTGAAGGAAGGGTTGACTTGGTGATTGGAGGAGGTCTTTGACTAGGTCTAAAGGGTCTTGGATTATCTCATCTTGATTTGAATCTACTAGTGGAAGAGTTGGACTGGGTTTTCCCCTTGGAGGGGTTTTGCCCAAGCCGAGTGCCTACATCTTTTGTCTCTTGTTCTTGTGGTCTTCATATACATTTAATTTGGTAATTGCTTGATGAAATGTAAACTAACAAAAAAGTGAAAGAAGGCAACATAAATCACAAATAATTATCAAGAAAGAGGAATCGAATCCTAATTCCTATAAGCATTGATTTCTCAACAATTTCCCAGGTTTGTGGCCTAATCAAGTTCAGAAATGAGTTATTCTAATTCAGTGTTCCTCCTTTGTGGCTCAGTCTTGAGGGCTAGACATGAGACATCAATTTTCAACCATAAGTGATCTTCTTAGATGCCTTTAACCTTGACCTTAGCTCTGATTCCATGTTGAGAAAATATAGGGCAGCATATAGACAAGTTCTTTGGTTTGATTTCTCTAATACTTTGACAAGTTCTTGTGATTATTGTATTTGTTCTTTATTATTGTTGTTATGTTCTTTTCATCATCAAGATAAATGCTAAACACGAATACAATAAAGACAACAAAGATAGGCACTCAGCCAGGGCAAAACCCCTATGAAGGGGAAAACCCAGTCAAACTCTTCCACTAGTAGATCTAAATCAAATTGAGACACTCCAAGACCTTTGACTCAACCTCCTCTAGCCATCAAGTTCAACCTTCCAACTGATATTTAATAATGCAGATTTCTTCTTTAGTCCAGGGTCTCGGTCTTCTTCTAGACCAAAGTTTTCCATTTCTTAGTGTACTTTGGTTCTGCACCATGTTGTTAGACTTCGGTCCTAAAATGAATAACCAAACAACGACCTTTCTGCATTAGACAACAAAATCTTCAGTCCTGCAATAGATAACCAAAATTTTCGGTCCTGTAACTTTCATTTTGTACCTATTGCTCCTTCGCTGATTAATTATAGACTTCTTCGCTAGACTTTTGCTTGTCTTTTCTTACTTCTGCAGTAGTATGGATCCTTCTTTTATGTATCTCGCAGTCCCATCTTTCCTTGTAGCTTTAGATTGAAACTTCTTATGATGGACACAAAAGAGGTCGAGTTCATTTGCTATTTATAGTGGTTTGCCACTGTATGTTTTGGGTCTGTTATTGCTCAAACTAGTAGGGGCCCTAAGAGGGGATCCTATAGAGCAACTACTAGGTCAAGGGTTAACAATGGAGTGATAGCCCACTGTCACCTCAGCTAAAGATGCCTACTCTTTACGGACTTTCATCAATGGGAGGAGTCCCGGTATGAGAGGAATCACTAGAATATATGGATCAATGATAGGATGCAGGGTGATTCCTAAAGCCTATTCACAATAGAGGCTCAAGTATTTGGCTTGCTTGGTTTGAAAGCAATGTGATTGGCTCTCTAAGAAGGGATATGAGGATGCCTAGACCTAGGGGTGGAGGGAGGATATGCCTTGACAAGGGGCGTCCTAGGTTTAAGGATCCTTGTGAAGAAATGGATTCTATGCAATCCTCATGAAATTTGAGTTGTAGAGTTGCGGGACTACAAAAAACCCAAGTGGACCGGAACTAGATTAGGGGTATCAAGTTGATCAACCAAGGAGGAGCTTGACCTAATTAGGCGAGAGAATAGGATCAAAGGACATGTTTTCTTTTCAGATTTGAATGCAATGATCCAAGTGAGGACACTGACCAAAATCAACCTAGGGCAAGAATTGGTCTTATGGCTAGGGCTTGCTATATCTCGAGGTTCCACTGTTGGATTTGCCTCAAATTTGGAGGATCTATAGAGAAAACCCCAGTGCAGTAGTGAACCAAAAATCGAGGTGTTTGGATGGCTACATAGCAATTCGATTGACGCCTAAGGTGACCCTCTAGTGTTAGGCCTAGAATTGGGAAGAGTGAAGAAAAGAAAGATAAATTTGACCACCAAGAGGATGCAAGGATCAATGCCTTGCTTAGGGGGCTTAATGGAGTCAAGATACACCTAGATCGATGAATTTCGTGAGCTAAGGAGCCCTAATTAATCCTTGCTAGCCTATTCAAGGGAAGCAACTAGGTAATTAGAGATTTATACTTCAAATTTGCCAAAGAAATGAAGTTTCCAGGTCTTTCAACCTAAGAGGTGCCTCTAGGAACATTCACCCAATCCCTCAATAAGCAACGCATGCATTAAATCACTTATTCAAGGTCCCAAAAGCGTTTCACATCACATTAACCCATACAATAATAACGATAACAATATACATGCATTTGACAAGTAAGATAACAAGAATAGCATTAAAAGTTCGCTAACATGAGAGAGAGAGAGAGTATATCTATTCATTAACTTTGCATTAGAAAGAAGCTCCAAAGACAATAGCGAAAATCCAAACATCATAGTGCATTGAGAAACTCCAAAAATTCACCGCAGCAAAAATTTGCTAAAATCTCTCAAGAGATACTAATCCAATCCAAGTGATGAAGAGAGGTTAGAATGAGCCTCTCTCATATTTATACAACTCTAAAGGGGATTCGATTTGCCTAAGTGGCCTAATTTAGCCCCAAATAATAAAATAATACATAATAATGACATAACTTGGTGACAAGTCCACCAAGATAGCTCAATAATACAAAGAATAACCCATCAAGAGGGAAAAATAATGAATGTGATGAGTAGTTGGGTCATTGAGGAGGCTTAATGGAGTCCAAATGTGCCAAGTTGAGTGAAAAGGCTCCAAACATAGTGGACAATGGGTTGGCCCCTTATTTTGCAAGCAAGTCACATGTGAGGCTCCCAAGTGGATGTGGAGGCATAATGACATCCTCATGGTTCTCCAAGTGGATTGATAATGCATGTAAACCATCTGTAAGGGCTAGGATGATGACATAAGCCCTCCCTTTGTCTCCTACAGTGAGACACATCGTCATCTGGACCTTGGAACCTCTGCTAAGTGTCTGGTACAAATGTGCAACCGACTGGGCATGGTGATCCAGGTGCATCATCCTCATCCAAAAAGGTGGAACACAAGCAGTCACTGAATGGTGCTTGGTATCCATGAGGTGCTCTCTGTTATGGTGGAGGCCCATGGCTCTCAACGCTCACCCTACAAGTGCTTATGTGTCCCTCTCGAGGGCTTGGACCTCGTATAAGGAGACCAAACCCCAAATGAAGACCCACCTGCAATCTTGCATAAGATCTAATGTGTCCCCTTGCCCTCCAATACACCAAATCATTAGAGTAATCGAGTAAAAGAACTTACAAATCATGGAATCAAGTGGGCAATTCATGGTGGCATGCCCTTCCATAATGGGCTTTGGCATGCACATGTGTCTCCAAGCTCAATAAGGGGGTTAACCTAGGAACCTACTAGGTGGTTTCAACCTTTAAAGGGGGTGACATGTCCATGGTACATCCATCAATGGGTAGGTGGCATGTGATATAGTGATGGAACAGAGTGGGGATTAGGGGAAGGCTCCAAGACACATGTCATGGTACAAGGGTAGCTATGATGAGGGAAGCCCACACTTGGGTATATGAGTGTAAGAGGGAGCAAATTGTGGTACATGAGTTATCTCGACCTTTGTTTTTCCACCCATCTTCATATGCCTTTTGCCTTTGATTGATTTTTCTTCATAACGGCTCGGGGTTCTAGGGGATGAGAGCATGATGCGTAGAATATAGTAGTAGATACCCCCTTTTAAGGTGGGGTAGTTCATTTCCCACTAGGGGTTGGGACACTCGTGGGTTCCTTAATGTGGAGGGGGCTCATCTAAGGCCCATAAGAACTAGGGTGATGGCCATAAATAATGGGTAGAACTCATGTTTGGCATTTTCCCACATGCTAAATTTGTATGTCCTGGCCATCTTTTGCATTTTGTGGTACATTTCCTGTTGAGAGTGGCCAAATTATGTTTTTTCTTTTCTTTTTAGCTGCATTAACCTTCGGGGCATCGTTTCAGGCCCGAACCAAGATGTGGTCAAAGGGAGGGGGAGGCTAACTCTTTGTGGACCCAGTGGACAAATGTGGACCCAGATGGGAAAATTGATGAATGGGGTTAAAATGAGCGGAAGGGGGGCGATGTATATGGTGTCGAGAAGCGTGACCATGCAACAAAGATTAGGATTTTCCATGTAGTGCCAACCGTAAAGCTAATATCCAGTAAAGGAGATCCCACGAGACTAGGGTACAAGGCTAACAACCAAATTAGGCAAAGGAGACAAGAATATAGATCTAGCCCACTCTTTCCACTAAATCCCCCCAACCAATCCATGCTCAACAATGTCCATGATAAGTAAGGAAAATTGCTCAACTATACCAATGAAATGTCATTTCTTCAGGATTGGAAGGCCCACCTTCAAACAAACGATCATAACAGATGGGCGAGGAACCACATGGCTGTCTCAGGTGGCAAAGATAATGGCACATCGAGCTATTTGGTAGCTACAAGGGGTTGCTGGCTGCCGATTGAGGACCATCTAGGAGAAATTTTTTCTCCTATGCATATTTCCCACAGGTAGTGGGTAATAGGGCTGACATGAACGGTAGGCAGATCGACTTATAGAAGATGGAGCTAGAGACGACTTAGAAGAGCTTGAGGCTGACTTTATGGTGGAGGGCCCAGGGGTTAACATGACTAAAATAAATTTATTCTTTTGATACAATGAGCCCAAGAAGGGTCTTTTACATAGTAATTTGACTTTGACTCAAGATATAAACCCTGGAGCACACAATGGGTGCTTTGACCTATTGACCATTGACCTAAGCATGAAACCCATGCTTTAATAAGTCAATTCATTTTTACAATAAAATTTCCTTTATCTTTCTTTTGACAAATATATCACATAATGACTCAAATACAATTATGAAGGCTGACACTAGTTACATTCTTCAACAAATAATAGATAACATGACATGGCCTACAAGCCTTTGATTTGCATTCTTTGGGCTTACAATGGTGTTGTCCATAAAGAAAAATTGGCTATAGTTATCCTTTATGAAATGGCGGGTAACATGGCCAATTGGACTCCCTTGATTATTGTAAATTTTTTTATCTAGAAGAAATATGAAAAGTCATAGGTGAACAGGAACAATCATTGGACCTCTTGGAAGATAAAAACAAAGGTCATCTCTCATGTATTTATATATGGCTCATATTTATAAAATATATTCAAGGCTAAGTTATTCAAGGCATGTTGAATCTAGAGATTGAATGGTAAACGATTTTATTCCTATGATGCTCAATGTAACAAAAATTCTTTTATTTTGTTTATTTAGAGTGTTTTAGGGCTTAAGAGGTCAATTTTAACAAGGTGAGTTATATTTTCATTCATTTTTTACCAATTCATTGTTGAGTTCTCCCTGAAATGAATCACTAGGCCAAGAAAATCATGATTCAGCCTTATTTTTGTAAAAATCAGCAGATGCAGCAGAGAAGTCACTTAAAAGCGAGATTTTGTAACGGATATCTTTCCATGAGAAATGTCTTTTTATTCCAGATGAGGAATATAATGTTTTAGTCTTCAAGGGACTGCTCAGACTCAACAACAAAGCTCAAAGCCATTACTGCAAAGCTCATCATGTCACTTGTGGGAATTGAACCTGGGTGGGGAGGATAACAATCTGTAATGTTCCAAACTTGGAAAATAGTGCTATGCAAAGCAAACAATAAAAATAACACCATAAAATTGAAACATTCCTTGCACACCCATAAAAAGTCCAGGAATAACCAACAACCGAGCCATTATAATCTGGGAGAAAACTACAATAATGTGGAAGTGGTGCACCTGGGCTTGCCTCAATGGCAAGCATGATCAAGCCCAGATGGTAATATGTCAAGCCTAGATAACACAAATAACTGCTGCAATGATGCTTTGCGCTACCCTTGTGAAATTGTGTTGTCTGCTGCAAAGATGCTGTTGGAAACCCCACTTCCGGTGCTCAGAAAATTCCGGGAAATTAACCTCAACCTCCCCACCAAATACCCATAATAACCCACGAAGGAATTGGCCAAATGTTGACCTTGGAATTTTGGCCCAAATTCCCCCTAGCTTCTCTAGCTGCTGATTGAGTTGGGACCCTTGTTTGACCCCTTAGATCTGCCCAGAAAATTCAGCAAAATTAGCTCCAAGCTCCTCAACCAAAACCCACCAAAACCCAGAAAGGGTTTGGCCTAGTTTTGACCTCGGAAATTCGGCCTCCCGAGAGCCACACCCTCCTCCAACTGCTGAAATGTACAACCTGCCTATAACTCCAGAATAAGCCCTCCAAAACACACCAAAATGGGTGAGATAATCTTTCCCGAAATTCTCCTTATCTCTCCCGGCAAATACTCGCTCCACAACTGACGCACGAATTCCCACGTGTTAGTGATGAGTTCCTGCACTGGCCTTGAATGCTGACAATCACGCTGCTCCCAACCAGAAATCTCCAGCCCCCAAAATCCTCCTAAAGGCTAGTCTTCCCCTGTACTTCCTTCTCCAAAACTCCTCCGGCAATTGCTCCCTAGAAGGCCGCTGAATTATCTATTGCGTATTCCACTACTACGTCCTTTTGGAGTACACACTGACTGAATGATGGCTGAGTTAGGGGCTCTGAATATCCACCTGCAATTTCTTGGAATGATAGAAATAAACCTCGCTAGGGTCACGGGTGGCACTCGTGGTCCACCAAAGAGGGTTAGTTCTCTGCATGGAGAACTCGTGTTAAACAGCGGGTGACCCAATTAAGCAGCTTGAGCAACTAAGGTTGAGTTCAATATGGCAAAAGACACCAGATGAGGCTGAGCCTCCTCTATTTATAATTCGTGGGCCTCTTTTCCCATGTGGGCCCCCTCCAACTAGCAATTCGACTTTTCCTCCTTAGTCATTCGAACTTCCCTCTAAGGTGGTGCGTATTTCCTCATGTGGGTGGCCCCCACGCTATGCTAACAAAACATTTCGGCCCCCTTTTTCCTTCCTTAGTCTTTTCCAAAAATCACATGGGTCCCATGGCCTCCAAAATTGTCAAAATTGTAGAATAGATAAACCTGTAACAATTTAATTTCGGAAGGGACATTACACAATCATTCCTCCCAGCCACCCTTGATAAACTCAATTGACATTCTAACAAATATTTTATTGTTCAGTGATTTTCTCTTTTCTGAAATTTTGCTGAATTTTACTGTTTCTTTCCTTAGTTAAAATTTGGGACTCTGGTTGAGTCATTCCTGAGTCCGTTTTGCAACACTGGTGTTATTCTTATGCAATGATTACAACATCTATGCATATCCTTGGAGTAATTTACTGGCATCTGTAGTTGTTAAAAGAGTAATAAATGTTTCTACAATAAACTTGAATGCCTTGGAACTGTCTTTTTGGTTAAACAAATTGCTCTTTGAATATTGTGGAAGTGCATTGCTATTCATTATTCTATAGATGATATAAAGGAATGCGTTTCTTGTATTTACTTTGTTTCCCTACTGTCGTCAATGTTTTTGTTCTGCAAATGCTTATGCTGATCTCATCTTTGTCTTGTGTACAGAATGTGATATACGAGCATGTCTTAACACTCTTCAGTTTCTTAACAAAAAGAAAGAATTTCTAAATGTGGTATGATATCAAAACATTGGAAAATAATTATTTCTTATTAGTATTTTTAACACAACACTTGTATGCTCCTGATTCCTCTAAATTGTCCTTTCCATTCATTGATAATATAATTTATTTACTGGAGGTAATACCCATTCAATATACAGGTAGATATTAGTTCTCAGGTTGTTGGTCGAAAAGATATGACCAGCAGCATCTTTGATATTTGGAGAGCGGTAAATACAATATTCCATCAATTTAGTTATATTTTTAATGGAGATTTGCTTATTTTCCTACTAAATGCCTCTAAACCTGAGGGTATTTCTCCTATAAGTTCAGGCCTTCTTTGCCTTCTATTTACTGGTTTGGTTTTATGCTTATACTATGCAGGTTCTGCAAAAACGTAAGTCCAAAGTCAAAGGACGCGCATTAAACAATTGCAACCAAGAAGGTCAAAATTTTACACAACTTCATGAATTTATTTCCCAGCAGTGAGTACTTCATGGCCTTGTTTTACTACTTCCTAAGTTCCTATATGCATAACTATTTCATCTGCTCAGCATGCCATATTTTTGCTTTCAAATGCTAACACTGAAACATGTATATCACAGTGGGGATTATGAATTGGGGGTTGAAGGAATTCATGAAAATTTTCTACATATGAGGTACCATGATTCAGCAATGGAGAAGACTGTACGCACTATATGCTTGATCTTGTTTTCAGCCAGTTGGTGTGTTTGTCTGCCTTATTAGTTACATATACAATTGTTTGACTGGTTTTTAATATTATCATGTCATATACAGATCAAGTGTCTTGATTTTCTTTGTGACTCCAATTTGTTTAGTCAGCGTACCACGCGAGCTCAGCAATTCTTTCTTTATGGTGCTCTCTTGATCCCAGCCTTTTGTACATTTCGTTGAGTTACGATTTGAATTAACATGCTGAGTCTTGTAACATACAGTTCTGGGCTTGATGGCTATGTTAGGTTATATGGTTACATTTACATATACTACTTCAATCTGACAATGTGCCTCACATGTATTTCTTGTGTTTAGCATATCAGCCTTCGATTATTGTTTCTATCCAACGTTTAATAGCTCAAGTAGAAAAGCCAAATATTGAGTGGCCAAAATCACATCAAAGGTGATTCTGTGCTTTCCTTTTTATTTTTTACTTTTTAAATATCTTATTTTTCTTTGTACATTATGTGGTTTTTATTTGTTCTTTTGCAACTTGTTACCGTCAAAGTTGTGCATGAATTCAGGTACAGAGCAACCCTCACTGGAAAGAAGGATTTATTGAAATCATGGATGAATAGAATTTCACCAACTGTTTCAAGATACCTTTCACCTGATTCGATTGTGTTGGACATTATTTCTCCACTGCTGTACATCTTGTCACCTCCAGCTTTGAGGCCTGTAAGGAATTGAGAACATTACCATATGCTTATTTGTTCTGTCTTTTTGTTCATGTAAAACAGTTTCAACAGCTCCAGAAATTTGTATAAGAAAAGGAACTGTGAATTGAATAAAGAAGATGGTATAAATTAAGAGGAATGTTGAATGGTTATGATTTCTATGACACAATCCTCATTATTCTTTAACTCTTTTCAACTTTATAAGTTTATGGGATTGGAAACCATCTAAAAAATATTGTAGATTGCAATGAAGTTGTGAAACATAATAAACTATCAGAATAGACGTAGAAATAATGTAATTGTTTTCACCATTTCTCAGGATTTGTGAATTATGCTTGATTCATTGTGAAACATTGTAGTTTGCTAACCATATGTAAAATTGTTTTAATCATTTTTTTTGGTATGTGGTTCATTGTCGTGGGAAATCGGTGACCGCTACTCCCATGGAGTAATTGTACCAGACAGATCTACCCTAAAGGATCACTTCCTGCCAGCTCAACCACGAAGCCCAACTCCACGAGTGTCGATAGAATTGAACCCATGATCTCTCAATAGCAAAGGCGCTTTAACGATGAGGACTCAACCATCTGAGTGTGAAAATTCGATTAGCCGAATCACCAATGCAACAACTAATTAAGTTCCTTCTATTTGTTAATCACTAAACAAATTATTTACTGTTTCCTACAGTAAACACCGAAACTAATACACTGCAGTCTTCAGCGATTAAATTATAAGCTGAAACAAGAAACTGAGCAAGAAAGAAATACACAACACATTACACAGTTATTTTTGGACAAATGTCCCTAGAAAAACCCAATTGCGGGAAAACCGGTGCCACAACTCAGGGTTTAATTATTAAGCAGTAGTAATTCTGACTACAATTCGTTGGATGCCCAACTGGGGATCTGATACAGAGGGAAACTAGGCAAAACAAATAGTGAGATGCTCTCACCCTGTCACTAGAAGAACCAGCGCTGATCTTGCTAGAAATGGGCCTCTGCGTCCCTTCTATGTCAGCCTCTACACAGAACTGGGTCAACCCCACGCAGTCTCTGCGTCATCTCTGCTGGCTGGAAACTTCAATTCTCAGCCTCCCAGTCTCACACCTCGGCTCCTGGCTTCTGAAACTCGATTTCCTTAGCAGGAATTATTTCTTCCTCTCAGGTTCTGCGTTGCCATAGTATAGCTTTGTGTGGCTCAACGTCAACCTCTTTAGATATCGTTCGACCCTCTCTGCTTTGTACTCTCCGGCCCAGGAAAAACTTCCCTTCGGATACTATCTCTGCCCCTCACTGCAAAAGATCACTTCAAATTCCTCTTCCGGCAACTGTTGTGCTTCAAAAATTCGATCTTCTGATTTCCACTCGATGTTTTTCCCAAATGCCCCTTAAGCCTCTTCTTATAATCCTCTAGTTGAGAATCAACGACCCAAATTAGATTATAATCAATGGCTCAAATCATTTTGGCTTGATCCTTGTCTTCTTTTAGAAGCTTCACCAACAATTAGATTAATAGTAAATACCCTTTAATTATTTTAATTTCGCATGTTTAGACTTAGGCACCCATTAAAAATAATTAATTATTTTAATAAACTGTGACCGGGTGGAATTTGCCAAAATGATTTCTGGGTATTGTGGAATGCATGTGTCCAAGCCTCCTTGCAAATTTTGAGGCCTAGAGCACAACCGATGCTACTAAAAATCAACAGCCCCTCCTAGCGAGGAATGTGCTCTAGTAATGCGACCTGCGGAAGCATCACCCTTCTCTGTAACATCTTCCTCTGCGCTGTTGATGTCTGACATCATTGCCCACCAAATACAACTCAAATGTTGCATTTGTAATGCTGTTGACATTGCCACTGCCAACACTGCATTTGTACTGCAACTCCCTCTCAAATTCCGCATTTGTGCTGCTGCTAGCACTGCCACTGCCAATATCACATTTGCATTGCAACCTTCACCAACTGCTACTGCTACTGCATCATCAACGAAAAAACATCCAAAATTACTGAACTGGTGTTCAGCATGATGCATCTTGTTGCTGGAGTTTTGATTGCTGCTAGTCTTTACGCTGTCACTTAAGCTACTACACTGCTGTTGCCTCTGCTCTGTGCAAACTGCACTGCTGTCAACACTAGCTTTGCGTTGCTCTGATTCTAGTGCTCCTAGCCACTGCAACTATCACTCCGACACTCCTCTGCATCAACTGACCCGGTCCATCCTACTACTTCTGATATGGGCTCTCGTAGCAAGGTATTGATCCAAGAGGTGGACTCCTCAAGGATCCTGCCCATCTGCAGTTCTTTCGAACTACAGTTCTATATCACCCCACCTCTAGGCGATTATGGCAAATTCCTCCTCGATTTGTGCGAATGCAACCTTCGGATCATGCTTCTTGTCCTTGTCCTTCTTCTTGAGAGGACACTATGTATCGTGGTGACCAAGTTCGCCACACTGGAAGCACTTGATCTTCGAAATATCTTTCTTCTTTCGCTGCTCCTGCTGCCCCTTAGATGTGAGGGTTGCATTTTCATCCTCCTCCTTCTGCTTCGTCCCACTGCTACTACTACTACTGTCAAGTTTGCACTTGACTAAGTCTCTCCTCATCTCTTCCTGTTGAAGATCGACCCACATCCCTTCTCATTCTGGCAATCTCTCTCTGCCTAAGATGCTTTGGACAAACACTTGCCATTCTTCTGAGACTGAATTTAAAGTCAACCTCACCATCTTGGTAGGCTGAGGTGTTGATTGCATAACTGCCAACTCGTCTCGGGTTTCCTGAAGCTTTACAAAGAACAAATCAATGCGTTCCCCCTTCTGCATCTACATGGATCTCATCTTCTGCTCCAAGTACATCTTCTGTTGCTCGGAAGATCCCTCATATAGCGTGGATAAGGCATCTCACATCTCCTTGGTAGTCCCTTTGCATGAGATGTGACATACTACATGATCCTTCACTCCATCGAGGATCATTCGCTCGGCCTTTGCCATCTCTCCCTTGTACCTTTTGAGCGAATTTGGATCTGCGGGCTCAACTACCACACTGTCGACATAGATCTTGAGAAAATGTTCATCCAAAAGGCATGACATCCTCGCCTTCCAAATCTTAATCTTGGATGCGCCATCCAACCGAACTTGATCCCTCAACCCACTGGATGTCATCTCTGCCAATTGAAAAAGTCGAATGACCTCCTCTCTCCTTTGCGTCGTTGTTGGGCTTGCCTACACACTCCTTGCTGGAGTCAGTGGATCTGTTGCCCCTTGCTGCTGCTCAACAAATGAGAATTTGAATTCCTTGGATAGGAATTCTTCGAGGAAGAAATTTCCTCAACAATGTCTCCCTTCTTCCTTCTGACGATTTTCTGCCCCAGCAGCTGCTGCAGAAAACTGCATCACACCAGAAAACTGCCTCTTCGCCGAAGCTGCTGCGTTGATCCCTCTAACACTGGCAAACTTCGATTTGGAAGTCTTTCTCTCTGTCGACTCACTCAGAGAGAGACCTTCCTCAAAATTTTCTCCTTCCTGGCCTAGACTTCGCAATCCCTCTAAGGATTTGATTTGCTGTCCACACAGCACTTCGATCCTCGTTTTCTTCAATGCTGGGTTCTTCCGGCTCTGCTCTCTTGTTTCACTTGCGACTTTGATACCATGTGAAAATTCGATTATCTAAATCACCACTGCATCAACCGATTAAGTTCCTTCTATTTGTTTATTACTAAACAAATTATTCACTGTTTCCTAAAGTAAACACTAAAACTAATACACTGCAGTCTTCACCAATTAAATTATAAGTTGAAACAAGAAACTGAGTAAAAAAGAAATACACAACACATTACACTGTTATTTTTGGACAAATGTCCCCGGAAAAACCGGTGCAACAGTTGAGGGTTTTATTATTAAGCAGTAGTAATTCTGAGTACAATTTGTTGCATGCCCCATTGGGTATTCGATACAGAGAGAAATTGGGCAAAACAAATAGTGAGATGCTCTCACCCTGTCACCGGAAGAACCAACTCTGATCTTGCTGGAAATGAGCCTCTACGTCCCTTCTACGTCAGCCTATCTGTAGAACTGTGTCAACCCCACATAGTCTCAGCGTCACCTCTACTGCGACTGTGCTGCCCCTCCTTCCAATCCTCTACTGGCTGGAAACTTCAGCTCTTAGCCTCTCGGTCTCACACGCTGGCTCCCAGCTTCTGAAACTTGATTTCCTCAACAGGAATTCGATCTCCCTCTCAGGGTTTGCGCTGCCACAACGTAGCTCTGCGTGGCCCAATATCAACCTCTCTGGACATCGTTCTGCTCTCTGCCTTGTACTCTCTGGCCCAGGGAAAACTTCTCTTTGGGTACTATCTCTGCCCCTTACTGCAAAAGATCACTTCAAATTCCTCTTCCGACAACTGCTATGCTTCAGAAATTTGATCTTCTGATCTCCCTTCGATGTTTTTGCCAAATTCCCCTCAAGCCTTTTCTTATAAATTTATAATCCTCCAGTGGAGAATCAACGACCCAGATTAGATTCTAATCAATGGCTCAGATCATTTTGGCTTGATCCTTGTCTTCTTCTAGAAGTTTCACCCACAGTTAGATTAAGACCCTTTAATTGTTTTAATTTCCTAGTTTAGACTTAGGCATCCATTAAAAATAATTAATTATTTTAATAAAATTGTCTCTGGGTGGAAGTTCCCAAACGATTTCTGGAAATTGTGGAATGCATGTGTCCAAGCCTCCCTGCAAATTTTGAGGCTTGGAGCACATCCGATGCTACCAGAAATCAACACTAAGCTAACTCTTGGGGCTAAGAGAAAATTGTTTTAATTAGTTATACATGACAACATTGTTAGAAAATAAAAAAGGCGGAAATATTTTCTTTATGTTGATAATTACTTGTGATATTCTTATGTTTTCGTATGTTCCTCTTTTATCTTTAGTTCGTCAAGCAATTACCAAAACAATAACACAAAGATCACAGACACTAGATGTAGGCGGATAGCTAGGGTAAAACCCCTATCTAGGGGAAAACCTAGTCAACAACTCTTCCTTAATAACTTCCCAAGGTAATCCAAGACTCTTGACTTAGATACAAACTTCCTCCACACCAAGTCAACCTTTTCTTCCTTCTGTGGATGATAACCTTTTGAACAATAACTTCGACCTGGCAGCAACAAAACTTCGATCCAACAACAACTTCGACCCAACAATTAGCCCAACAATAACTTCAACCTAGCAGTTTGACTTCGATCCAGCAACAACACTTCGACCCTCCTATAGTAGACTAGCAAATCCACACATGTGAGAGAGAGATGACCCAAAAACTTCGATCTTGATCTTTTCAGCACTTCTCCTTCTCTTCTTGGAATTTTTGCACCTTTTTCTGCCTCCTCGGATATCGAACTTGTTGAAAAGTGTAACTAGGTTCGGTCTTCATAATGACGTGTAATTGTGATTTTATGTAATTGATGAAAATAAGAAAAATAAAATGATTATTGTAATGCTTGTCTCATGGGTTTCATGAGCAAGAAATTTTATTTTAGTGATGGCTGCAATTGTGAGCCTTTAGGATTTGTCATCTAGTCATAAAAGTCAATTTGAGTCTATGTCATGTATGGAGAACCCTTCTTGGGCATGTTAATCTTCACTAAAGGACATGTCGGTTCACCCTCTCTCAAGTCAGCTTATTATGAGGCTATAACAACTATAAATAGGGCAGCATGTCGTCATTTCAGAGCAGAAAATTTGGTCATGGTCTGAAGTTTGTAAGTAATGCGAAGGTCATCAAAACAGAGCTTAATAATTAGTGGAAGGAAGGGAAGGAAGAGCGAAGTCAATAACATTGTTTTGGGTCTGTTTTAAGGGCTGTAATTATCCACACGTGTGAAGAATATTTGCTGTCCAAACTGCAAAAAGGAGCCGAAGTATCATAGTCATATTTGAGGTCAAATCAAGGAGAAAGTCAAGGTGATCCCCAAGCTGAGTTCAAGTAGAAGAAGTCTCCTTCTAGACCAAAGGAAAACAAGGTAATAAGTTGGTCCATCTTCATGAGGTAGGGTTTCTGATCTAGGAACAAATGTTGCAGAACCGAAACTCAGAGATATAGCCGAGAAGGAGGAAGAATTGTGAAGTGTGTCTATCATTGACACAAGGAAGAAGGAATTCATCAAGGGAACTTTGTGACTTTGCCTTGTAGATGAAAATAGGTCAAGGGTCTTGGTCTTAGTATTTGTCAATTGAATCTCTATAAGAAGAAGGATTTGTTTACGTTTTCCTCTCAAGAGTGAGAGGTTTTGGCCTTGGTTGATAGCCTATGTTCCGTGTCTCTTGTCTATTTATGGTTTATGCATTGGTAGCTATTTGATGAAGAAGAACATTATTATAACATAATTAAAAGAAGATCCTAATCAAGAAGTAAAAAGCATTCACAAGCAGTTATCTAACGAAGTGAAATCACATAACCTTGATTCCCTAGATTTCTCAACAAGACTTTTTGTGTGAGATATCCCCAAATGAATTCAAACTGCTTCAATATATAGGCTTCTGGTGAGGTCGAATTACCCTGTTTGAGGCCGACTTGATCTCCTTGAGGTCGACATGGTGTGGAGGTGACAAATACCTGATTTGACTCAATAATAAATCTTTTTACATGATTCAAAAGCTTAAGAAGGGTCTCTTTAAATGGACAATGACTCTAATGACTTAGTATAAATCCTAGAAGTGCTCAATGGGGACTTTGACCTGAAGACATGATGACCCAAGCATGAAACCCATGCTTTAATATGTCATATTAATAATAATAACATTTTCTTTTTCTTTCTTTTGATGAATACATTTCATTATGACTCAAATACAATTATGAAGGCCGAACCTAGTTACATTCTTCAACACTCCTTAACTAGGGAGGTATTCATACTTACATATAGAAGTACATTGAAGATCTGAGAACACATAAACCATGAAGAGTTTAGGCACTTACGGTGCCACAGACTAGATTCCTAACTAGGGCAATCTATCTGGGTGGGACTAAGATAAACTAAAGCTTTTAGCCTCTCTCTTTAGGTACAATTAGGCTAACCATCAACCCAGGGATCTAGGTGCATAATGCAAGGTCAAATCTCTATGACCAACGCCACCCTCCCTACTTCTTTGGGAATTAGACATCAACACATATGCTGGCCAGATGTCCTCCGAGGCATTTTACACATACAATGCCTCAACACATCAAATCTCTCTAACCTCAAGCATGCTTTTCAAAAACCTTGAGAGATTTGCCTAAACAGTCACAACCCCTTAATCTATAACAACCTTTCAAATACTCATGAGTAAACACAAACCTTCGGGGTCTTCTGACATCTTGATGTTGCCTCACAATCCATCACAATAGGACTTCGTGTTGATTTGGGGTAGCATCGGATGTGCTCTATGCCTCAAATTTTGCAGGGAGGCTTGGGCACATGTATTCCAAAGAACCCAGAAAACATTTTGGGAAATTCCACCCATAATTTTTTTATTAAAACAATTAATATTTTCTATTGGGCCCCTAAGTCTAAACTTAGGAAATTAAAATTATTAATGGGTATGAATCTAATGGTGGGTGTAACTTCTAGAAGAAGACGAGGATCAAGCTAAAATGATCTTAGCCATTGATTAGCTTTTAATATGGGCTGTTGAATGTCAACGAGAAGATTATTTAAGGAAGCTTGAGGGTCATTTGGAAGACATGCCGAGAGATCAAGAGATCGAATTTCTAAAGTGAGAAGCTCTCAGGAGGAAATTTTGATCGATTAGATTTCTTGTAGTTGAGTGGTAGAGATAGCATCCAGAGAGCGATTTTGTCAGCGGGAGAATCATCAGCAAAGAGAGGCAGAGAGTGATCCAGCAGTCTCACGCAGAGGTTGACGCAGGGCCACGTAGAGGTAGCGCAGAGGGTGAGATAAAGTTCGAAATTTGGTAGCAGAGTCAGTTTCAGAAGCTCGGAGTCGGGGTGTGAGACTGGGAGGCTGAGAGTAGTGACTCCAATCATCAAATTGATCAGCTGGTTGGGTGACGCAATGCCTAGAGGGGCTGACGCAGGGATTGCGTGAGGATTGCGCAGGGCTTGCCAGAGGCACCTCATCCAGTGACTAGATCAACTGTGATTTTTCTCAGTGATTGTGTGAGGTAATCTCACAAATCTTTTTGCTAGTATTTCTCTCTCTGTAACTGAATATCCTGTGAGGTATTCAGAGATGTATTCAGAATTTGCTACTGCTTAATAATAATAAACCCTCATGTTTGCTGCACCGATTTTACTGCATTGGGTTTTTCCGGGGACATTTGTCCAAAAATAACAGTGTTATTGTGTTGCATTTTCTTTCTTGCTCAGTCTCTTGTTTCCGCATATAAATTAATTAAGTGAAGGCTACAGTGTATGTATTTCAATATTTGCTGTAGGAAACTGCAAATAACCTGTTCATGTAAATCTAAAAAGTAGGAGAAATATCATCAATTGCTGTAGTAGGGATTCCGATTTAGGAATTTTCACACTTTGTGGCTTCCCAAACAAAACTTTGACAAAGGTTTCCTCAAACATTCAACTTCGTTTCTACTTCACATGCAACAACCAAATCGTGCTTTCCTTCTTTCAACAATACCTCAACATCCATTCTCCAACTTCTTCAAGGCATCCATCATGACTATTATATGCCCTTCCTCTTGACTCGAGAGATATAATCTTTTCTTTATCCAAGCTCCCTCTCAACTTATTTTCTGTGACATCAGAGAATCTTTCATGGCTTCCATCCTTCTTGATCATCATCATTCACATAACTTCCTTCATTATGCTTATCAGTCAAATCAACCTTACTTACGAATATCTTTAACATCTTGAAGATCATGTACCTGCACAACCTAGATAGCAAGTACAACCGGATACATAAATATAAGCATGAACTTAGCTATATCAGAATTATACAGAAATGGAAGCATTAGACTTTAGACATCAAAATACCTAAACTTAGTTAGGTTCATAATCAACAAGAGACACATACTTTTATACTTCAACTACTTGCTAGGGTTTTGTCATAAAACCTAGATTTCATCATCAAGATTTTGAGCAACTTAATCAAGATAACAATCTTCATTATATCTAGGGCCACAATATTTCTTCCAGAGATATGACATACTCTACTATAATATATTGCAAACTTAGAAGTAATTCAAACAAGTACACTTACAATGCATCTATCAACTTTAGAATTCATATGTTAGACTTCTATTAGGATTTAATGCAAACCCTAGATTCCATGTATGAGACACTAAGCCTGAGATGTCAACAAATAAAACAATCATAACACAATCTAAGATTTCAATTAAATGACTAACTTCTACTAGGGTTTGTTGTAACCCCTAGATTTTATTACCATAATAGAAAGAATATCACTATATCCTAGAATATCAAACTTCGACTAGGGCTTAGCTACAAACCCTAGAACTTATCAATAACATATCTAGGATAATCATGCACAAGCATATCATAACATATATAGGACAAACTCAAGACACAAATATCAATATATATAAAGTCAGACACATAACAACCTTTGATTAGGTTAGGGTTTTATAGAGAACCTATTAGGGTTCCACAAACATAACGATTTTAATGAGGGTAGATTCAATCTAATGATTAATCTCCCAAACAAGAATCTCTATGATTCAAAGATCCTAAACATAACACTTGTTAGTAATGTAAAGTATATTCATTTAGAATGAGTGGATATACCTTTGTCTTGAAGAGAACACAACTTATGATCTAAAACATACCTTTGAGTTGTTTTCTAGACAAACCTTTTAAGACATCAATTCCAATATAACTTCTATGCTTTGTCTCGAGAGGTCTTCTCCATGGCCCTTGGGCATATCAACAAAATTTTCCTAAACAACATAAAAGAAATGCTATTGTGTAAACACATCTAGATGGGAAAGGAAAACCAGATATAAAAGATAATGAGTAAAACACCTGCCTTTGTAAAATGGTGAGGGCTCCCTCTTAATCCAATCTCGAGGGATACCTATAACTTTAACAAAACAATTCAACAATGTTTTTCCAAACAAATGTTAAACCTATAAGTGCTAGAAATCAAAATGCAAATCAAATGAAAAACTTAGACTAGAAGGATAGAGTCCCTAAGAGTCCCTAGCAAATAAGTCTTTGACTTCGGATTCTGCCTTCTTGTTCTTCTTTGGAGGTCCTTCATCAACAACATTTGCATATTCCCTTTCTCTCTTCTTGTTTCTCGGATTTTCAGGACAATCACTTTTATAGTGACCCATCTTGTGACAGTTGTAACATTCGATTTTGGATAGGTCTATCTTCCTTCTAGGCCCTTTAGACTTCGATTTTGTTCTTGTGATGAGCGGAGTAGGCATTTTTAAACTTTTTTTTCTTCATTCTCCTTGTTGCTTACTAGAGAAATTGTAACTTCTTCCTGACTGCATGCATTCCATAGTTGTTCGAATGTAGGAGTCTCCTTCCAACTGTTGAGACATGATGAGAAGGCACTCCATGATGTTGGTAGTCCTAGAAGTGCAGTGATTACAAGCTCCTTTTCCGGTACTATCTCATCAATTGCGTGGAGTTCATCTCTTAATCTAGCTATTCTCACAAAGAATGATGCCACAATGTCTTCCTTTGTCATCTTTATAGATCTTAGTTCATTTTTAGGACTTGCTATTTGACCAAGATTCTTGATAGTGAATACTTTGGATAATGCCTCATAGATCTCTTGAGCAGATTCTATGATGGATATATAGGGGATGAGGTTATCCTTTATTCCATCCACCATTAATGTCATGGCCAATATTTATGTTTCCTTGAACTTTGCCTTTTCTGCATCACTTGACTCATTTGTAGGCTTCTTCACCTTTCCTTTGACTAGATCCAAAAATTTATTCTTCTCGAGGATGAGGTCTATCCTCTTCTTCCATGCTCTATAGTTGAATGTTCCTTCTAATTTGTTTTCTCTCTTCATTGAGTTAGACCTTGTCCTTGAAGATGGTAGACTTGACTTCTTATATGCTTTCTTTTGATGACCCTTATTCAAAGCTTCTTAAAACTCCTTATTCTCCTTTCAATAGATCTTTGAGCTGCCTTTTTCCCTTCTTTACGTTAGATCCGATACCATGTTAGAAAATCAGAAAGGCAGAAAGATTTTCTTTATGTTGATAATTACTTGTGATATTCTTATGTTTTCTTATGTTCTTCTTTTATCTTTAGTTCATCAAGCAATTAGCAAAACAATAGCACAAAGATCACAAACACTAGTTGTAGGTGGGCAGCTAGGGCAAAACCCTTATCTAAGGGAAAACCCAATAAACAACTCTTCCTTAATAACTTCCCGAGATAATTTAAGACTCTTTACTTAGACATAGACTTACTCCACACCAAGTCAACCTTTTGTTCCTTCTGTAGATGATAACCTTTTTGTTAATTTTAGGCAACAATGGTATGTTCTATGCATTAGAGCAATTTTACTTCAATTTCTTTATTAGCCTAATACCAATATCCGGTTTAGCAATCACATCAACATGATAGTAAAATGCAGATAGAACGTAAACATAAACAATAGAAGACAAACCAAGACAAGAGGACACAAGATGTGGTACCATCCATGGACAAACCCCAATGTGGGGAAACTCTTGATCAATTCTTCTTTTAGTCTTCAATAGTTCAGCAGAGATAGTATAATTTATAACAGTAGCAAAAGAGCCAGAACCATAAAAGTCAACTTTGGTCAACAGGGCAGATTTGCCCTCAACAATTCGGTCAACTTCAGTCAACTTCGGCCTCCAAACAACAAGATGAAACAACCCTCAAAATAGTCAAATTCAGCCTAGTCAAACTCTAGTCAAACAATCCACCTGCGGTTAGTCCTAACCATAGTCAACGCTGGTCAAACAGTCAATGGATTGCCTCTATTTCTGTGCCCAGAAATGTGGCCTGCCCAAGCAGAGATAACCCTGACAAAAACGCAGTCAAACAGGTCAGCTCTTGGTCAATGCAGCCTAAAACAACAATCTGAAAATTCGGTCAAACCTAGTCAATGTCCAAAACAAAAATTTAGTTGTCCTTTCCTTCGCACATATGGAGAGAAAAGCTAACTAGAAATACGTACCCAATCAAATGAGGAGAGAGAGAGATGTGTGAAGATGAGTGTGTCCAAATGAGGATGAGGCATCATGTATTTATAGAAAACGTTGAGGATGAATAGACATGACTGTTGGGCCTCTGGGCTACATAAGTTCGCTGGCCGACCTTGACATTTTGTCGTAATCAAAATAAACTCATAACTTCATTTGTACATGTCAGAATCAGATGATCTCTAGATCAATCCTAAACCTCTCGGAGAGAGGAATCCAAGAAAAATATCAGCTATCATAAATAAAATGATCCATGTGGAGTTTGGCCCTAGTTTCCAATTTTAACACTTTTCAACAATAATTTTGACCTAGCAACAACAACTTGTAGCAGCAACAAAAATTCGATCCAGCAACAACTTCAACCAGCAGTTAGCCCAACAACAACTTCGACCCATCAGTAGCCCAGCGACAATGTCGACCCAACAATTCGACTTTGATCCAACAGCAGCACTTCAACCCTCCAATAGTAGACTAGAAAATTCACACGTGTGAGAGAGAGATGACCCAAAAAATTTGATCTCGATCTTTCCAATACTTCTCCTTCTCTTCTTGGAATTTTGCACCTTTTTCTGCCTTCTTCTTGGATATCGAACTTTTTGCGCGAGTTATCCCCAAATAAATTCGAACTGCTTCAATATATAGGCTTCTGGTGAGGTCGAATTACTCTGTTTGAGGTCGACTTGATCTCCCTGAGGCCGACTTGGTGTGGAGGTGACAAATACCTTATTTGACTCAATAATAAATCTTTTTACATGGACCAAAAGCCCAAGATGGGTCTCTTTAAATGGACAATGACTCTAATGACTTCGTATAAATCCTAGAAGTCCTCAATGGGGACTTTGACCTAAAGACATGATGACCCAAGCATGAAACCCATGCTTTAATAAGTCATATTAATAATAATAAAATTTTCTTTTTCCTTCTTTTGATGAATGCATTTCATTATATGACTCAAATACAATTATGAGACTAAACCTAGTTACATTCTTCAACAAACATGAGAATATGGATGGTGTGGAATGTTAACATTAATCACCATAGCGCACAACACAAAATACATGATGGAAGTCATTTTTAATCGGAAAAAGAAGACATAGTATAGTGATCTATATTTATGAGCTTATGTCTACTATAAGAATTTGTGTACTGAATACATTTTTGAAGGTTGGGTTGACATATATATTTAATTTTGCTTTCAATAGCTTTGTACTGATATTTTTGCATCGATAGACACTCTTCTTCACATATAGAAACATTTAATTGTCCTCTATTGAGTATGCTAGGTTCTTGTGAGTCCATACCCATAGTTTGCCCCCTAACTTGAGATATTTACATTGTAGTCTGCTACTTTGCGCCATCCTCACACTTTGCACTTCACAAGTTGTCCGAGGGAGACATGTCCCTTGATCTATATGCCAATATTTCCATTATTTTACTCTTAGGGATGCTATCCTCTTGGGGGACTTTAATGACCATACCATGACTTTACAAATACCATTGCATGATAGATTTGAGGGTGCTCTTTGCTTTAAGGAGATTGACTTAGATAGTGTGGAACTTCATGTGACTTCGGTTGAGGGTATTGGGCCCCCTCGACATATGAGAGAACATTTCTATAACTTGGGGAATCACATGTTTTGTTGCTTGTAAATGGACTTTGGTTTTATCTAAATTGGTTAGGGGCGAGGGTTTCATGTTTTTTGCTCATAATAGGAGGGTTGTTGTGGTTGATTATGTCTTGGCCAACTAGGACTGCCTCTCTCACATCCAAAATTTCCTTGTTTGCACTTTTCCTCTTGCAAACCATGCCCTGCTCAAAACCTCCATCTCCACATATCCTTCTGATCTGCTATATTTATTGAGCATTATAGTTCTAATTCTTATTGTTGATGAGTAAGACTAATGTCCTTTGACATTGAGGAACTACATAGTTACATGGAGAAGAACAACTAGGGGGAGAACCCCTCTTTTTTTTCTTGTTTTGCAGGTAGAGTCAATCCAAGGTTTTGAACTACTTTATGAAAAGGCTTCACTATTCTTCATGATTTCATATTTTGTTGGATTTCCTTGAACCCAACATCCAACATTTAATTCCTACGAAAACTCTGAATAAACACACAACTAGGTTCTTAACAAAGTATTCAGCAGAAGAAAATAATGATCTCAAGCACAATAATACAAACATTTTTTTCCCAACAAATCAGTTCATCATTAATAAAAACTTAGAACCCACTTGGGCTCCTGTACTCAGATAATGGCCCACTGAGAAAAATATTGATACAATAACATAGATTTGATCCAACAGATTTGCCTTACATCTATGCTCGTTCTCTCTTACAGATCTAGATATCTAGCCCCTCTGTACTCCCTCGGACCCAACGTATGCTCATTGAGATGACTCTCAATCTTGTGCCGCTATTGTGTCTTTCATTCCCACCCTAGCCTTTCTTTTATTACTTTACATTGATCCAAAACTCTAATCCTAACCTTAAACACAAAGTGATTGACGACTGAGATTAGATCTCGCCTCACTTGAGATCAATGGCTAAGATTAAAACTTACTAAAATAAATTAATTTACTTTTCCTAACTTTTGTTAGCTCAATAAGCCGACATATTAATATGTGCTTTTTCCTAAGTTAAACTTAGGCCAAGTTACATCAACAACTTGCTCAACTTCGGGCAAGTGCTCTAAGGAGATGTGGGTGACTTCTACACGCCTAGACACAAGGCTTGTGCAAAAGTACTTGCCCAAGCTACAAAATCAACATATTTTACCATACACAAAAGATGAAAGTTGGAGACACCACTATGAGGAGAGGCCACCCTTAGGGAGATTCAAAAATCTTCAAGAAGATTGAGCAAATGTGGGGGCAATTTCCGAAAGGACCAAACCCACTCCCCTAATCAAAGTCATTAATAACGACTTAAAAAACAACTACTTCACACTCTGGGGAGAGGCGAGACACCAAGGGTATAGGCATTATTGCAGCAACTATAAAATTAAAAGAAGAACCTAGTTATGTAGACAAGGGGAGGGGAAGTGCCAGTGCCTTGTGGACCCATTGGTCATGTGGACCTAGAGATGGAAAATGATGAAATAGGGCTTGTAATGTGTGAAGGGGAGTGGAAAATGTGGAACGGGAAAATGGGACCACACAACCAAAATCGGGGTTTTCCATGTAGTGCCCTTCTTAAAACCATAGGTCAATAGAGGAGATCCCATGGGACTAGGATTGAGGATTAACCCCCCCATTTAAGGTGAGGGAACAACACCATGATCAAAGCCCTTCCTTCTTCCAAGTCACCCAATAATCCATGCCCAAGATGTCCAAGAAAAACAAACATAATCACCCGATTTCACAATGAAAAACATACCTTTTGGGTTGGATTGCACACCTTCTAACATATGCTCTCAATAGATGGGCGAGGGGACATATGACTGATGCAGGGAGCGGAGATCAAATGGCACATTGTATCAGCTATATTGGTGGCTGTCAAGGTTGTTGGCTGCTAGCTGAAGAGACTTATACGAGAAAATTTCTCCTATGGCATCATAAACTTGTGGTGGGTAACAAGATGCATCCAAAAATGTGTCCATGCATGTATTCATGTGAATGAAGCCTCCAAAAGTGCCATATATATTATAATGCCTAAAAAATAATTCTTAATGTCGAAATAGGAATCGCGTGCTTTGAGTCTTGAGAACATGTGCCCTGATGTAAAGACTGTTCCCTTCGAGCTGGTCTTAGTAATATCGGGTCGTCCCCCAGAGGGGGAGATTGAGGAGAAACCCAAGGTCTCACCATCTTGTTGTCTGGTACACTCTAGAATGCCACCTGCCATTTGTTGCTCCAGTTTGATGGAACAATACAAAAGTATGAAGTAACTGACCTGTTCATCCTAATGTAGTGCTATACATTGGCAGAGGGTTCTATGTTGATATGGTTCTCTCAAGGGTTAGATGTTGATGATATGTGGTTGGTCTTAGCTTTATTGGGGGGAATGCCCTAGTACATATGGGCTCTTTTTGAGCATTGGATTAGCATCTTGGTATCATTGGCTCATGATTCTAGTAGAACGCTGCTCATGTACACCTCTTTTTGCATGGCTTTAGCCCTTTCAACTGCTATTTTTATGTGGTTTGGCATGGTTAGAGCCTTGTTGTGCGAACACCTTAGTGCATTTTGGGCATTCTTTTAGTGGAGATTGAATTTGGATGTGATTGATTGCCATTCCTAGTGGTGTGGTCCCTTTATTTCCTCTTGTTGGCACATATGTTGATGCACGGTCACATATATTGCTTGCTTGATGGGGCTTTCTGCATGTTTCATGGATCTAGTGGGCTACATTGATGACATTGAACATGGATTTATGCTAGCACCTGATATTTTTCCCTCATTTCATGGATCTATTATTTGACACTTGGTTGGATGGCTTTAGCACCTTGGGGCTTCAGTTTGTTAGCCTTGGAGAAGATTCCATAGAGGACCTTGTTATTTTTTGGGCTTCCTTTTGTTCTCCCAAGGCCTTTGATTCCCTAAATGAAGGAAAAATTCTACTTAAGGATCCATTGCACAAATGTTTATGCATCTTGATGAGACATCACAAGGAGAGGCCACACGTGCCATTTTGAGGACTCTTGCATGGTTCATTACCCTAGATAAGGGAGACATACACCATGAGGAGGAGCCATGTGGCATAGCTACTGACTTTTACTTATATTTTATACATTGTTTGACTTGTCATTAGAGGTTAGTTAGGAGATATTAGTTGTTTATACTTTCCTTGGAGAGATCTTGGATATACAATTGGGATATTATTATTTTATGTGAGTTTTGAGTCTTGTCTCTATATAAGAGAGGATCCCTCACATTTCTGTTGTTGTGGATGGTGTGGTAAACTTGAAAGCTTATTTTTTAAGACCTATTGAAGGCTATTGGAAAGCTAAAGGTTCATTCTTGTTAGTGTGGGACACATGTTTGCAAGTTTGGAACCTTTCATGGTTGAATATTGATGTTGCAAATTACTTGCAAATGATTTGTTTTAAGGGCTATTTGTGAAGGGTTACTCTGCTCCAGTAGAAGAAATTGGCTGAGGGCTTTCCTCTCTCAATCTCTTTTGATGTTTTATGTATGAATGTGTTGTTATTGCATCTATCATCTTGTTGAATTGTTGCAGAATTTTACTTCATGGTAAAGCACACCCTAGTAAACAAGTCCAAAGGTGTATTTCTTGTGGGGCTCTTTCAAGGAAAATTTCTGAATTATTTAACAACAATATTAGGCTAGCTTTGACATGCATTTTGTAACTTTTATTGCCTAATTACTCATTAAAACAGTCCTGTAAGTCTATCGTAATAGCTCATATGCCCAATTTGGATGTTGGCACTTGTCTTTCCTTTCAACCACCCCTAAAAATACAAAAATCATCTTTTTTTTTTCTGTTTATTTAAATCTGGAATTTACTGCTGAAAATATCGTAAACTGGATAGAAGCCTTTCCAAGTCGTTACAAGCATTGGACTAGTTGCCTTAAGGGATTGCCGCCTTGTGTTGGAGGACAGCTGGCCTAAAGAGAATGGAAGAGCCTACTGAGGTGAGAGTGGGTAGTGTTTCTATATTTACCCCCAGGGTTTCACTTGTCTAGGGCTCTGCCACTTAAAGTGAGGTTTTTGAGGCAAGTACGTAACACCTATTCTTGAAAAATGGTTTTTAAAGCAGTAGAGACAAACATAAACTTCTTAGAAATTGTGGACGCTTAGGTTCCTAAATTATCTATACCTATTGATTCTTTTATGATGTCATGTATGAAAAATTGTGGTACTATACCTCAACCCCCCCAAAACAGTTTCAACTATCGTTTTGTGGGTGGCAATGCACATGGTAACTTTATTCCACACTGATTCGTATACTGTGTTCATATTTCACATTTATGGCAGAATTGAAGAGCACACAAGTAGCCCTACACCAATGTCATTGCATGATGCTTCTGCAAAACACTGCAAACCCAAACTAAGTAAAAGTGACATTAGTGTCATAGTCTTATAAAATGCTGCTCTGTAGTGCAAACTGGAGATTATATAGTCATATTATCCTTTGTCTTAATTTGAAATCTCACAAAATTCATGTTGTTCAGGTTGCATCACAGCTATTATCAGAAAAGGAGCATGAAGAAATAAATGAACTAGTAAACACAATGATTGATTATGCAATAACTTACAAGAAAGGGAAAGTCCCATCCCCAAATGGGTTTCAGATACAGGATTCAACTTCAGATTCTCTTGGACTTTGCTTTGACCCACCAATCCATGACTTTGTCAATTTCGAGGTTTGGGCCTGATATTTATATTGTGTTCCTTCGGTTAAAACTTAAGATCACTGTTTACATCTGAATAATGGTTGGACCATACTTTTGAAAGATGCGCTAAATCAGTTTTCATGCCTGTTTCTTGCTTGAAGGATTATACTCTGAGGCATTGTGTTCTTTCATCTGCTATGCGGCAGATCTTGAGTCACGAGGTAATTTATTGACCCTTGCATATACACCCTGGATTTACATTGTTTCTTGGGGACTGGCCTGGTGATTGAGTTGCAGCTGTGTGTGCAGATTACCAATCCTATATAAAGTTTAAACTATAGCCTTGAGCTCTCTGAAAGGCTGTTTAATTCTGGTTAACGTGAAATATTTTTGGTACAGGTTGAAAAGCAGAAAATATTGCGTGAAAGCATTTCTAGAAATTATCGTGCAAATGAATTATCTATCTTGCCAAAAGAGCAATCTATCATGGAAGAAGTTGAAGCACATGTAGGAAAAGGCAGTCTTGATGTTCCTGCAGCTGAAAGTACATTAATGAACCCTTTGAGGTTCAATAGTTCAAACAAAGCCGATTTACAAAGCAATGCCACTGCATCTACTGTTGATTCCAAGTCCAAACTGGTTGCGGCTGTGAAGAAACCTAGTGGCAGTTTCAATTTCTTTGACAGGTAGAAATTCAACTTTCTTTGTTGATGTGGTGAAATATGTATGGCTAAATCAGATAGAAATCTCACAACAAATTATTTGTTTTTTCTCTTTTTGCTTAGTAGTGCCACAAGTCAAATATATTTTACTGCTTCCAAGACCATTGTCAAGAATTATTAGTACAGATTACTGTTTTCAGTGTTCACATTGAATTGCAGGAAAAACAGATCATTTGAGGAACCTTTCCAACCCATGGATATACTTACCCATATTACAATATCATGTTTCAGTAAACTCAGTTGTGTACCTCTTGTTGTGATTATATGATGCTTTGGGTTTCGTTGCCACAAAATCTAGCAGGCCTTGTTGAGGGGTACCCTACAATGTTATCACTAGACCAATTGACAACAATAGGGTAGTAGCCCACTGTCATCACAGCTACTGCCTCCTGCTCTTTATGGATTTTCGCCAAAGGGAGAAGTCCCAATATGTAGGTGACCTAATAGATATTCTAGGTTTAGAGGTTCATCGTGACAGAATAGCCCAGCTAGGGATGGCTTGTCTTAAGAACAAGGTTGAAACTAAGAGAAAAGGCAATTCACATCCTAAGTAGAGGCCAAATTGAGACAACACAAGATCTAGGGTTTGATTGATATGTTGTGAGTTGGGATGACCTAAGGTCAAGATGCCAAGAAAAAGTTTCCAATAATTGATATTAGCAAGGTAAAGGCACATGAAACCTTCAACAAGCCCTCAAGTTGAAGCTATAACCAAATTAGGGTTTTATCCTAGGGAAAATGACTAGGGCAAGTGTCATGTCCCCATTTTTATTCTTCTTCATAGTACAACCATGGTGGATTTCCAGGGCAGAGGATGGCCATGTCAGTGGAGCAGGTTTATGTCATCATGGGTCCTGATGGAGTTTTGAGGAGCTTTTATTGGATTGATGGCATTCGCTTGCCATATTCCATCATCAGCGCAATTTGCCTTTCGTTCTGTTGCATTTTGACAACTTTCAAAAATCAACATTATTATTGGGCATAACATAATTAATTATGCTCAAGGTGGCATTCTGGGGAGATTAATTGATAAAACACCTTAGTGTAATAGTTCGTTGGAACCGAAAAGAGAAGATCTACATGATGGAACTTTTGGATATGAGTTTTAATGACCTGAGGAGGCATGGTGGCCAATTTACCCTTTTCCCACATTAAAAAGAATATTTTAATTAAAATAAAAGAGGGAAAAGTGCTCCATGATTAAAATAATAATAAAATAGAAGGTTCTAGAGGGTCCATCAGATTTATAAAAGAGGAGGAGGCCATTGGAGGACATCTTGGTTTTGATATTGTTTCTTGTATGTGAGGTTGAGAACTTGGTTTTCTACTTCAGCAGTAGCCTCGGGATGGAAATCCTCGGGTGATAAAGTGAGAGTGGGCAAGCACCAATCTCATCCCTTGGTGAATCCATTCAGTGTATTGGTTTTTCAGTTTGTTTTGGAGGCCGATTGCAGCATTATTGTAGATCTGTCTGAGGCCATTTATCTCAGCGATATGGGTTGTATTTGCTTGCAAACCCCAGTTCTTCTAATATAATAAAGCTGAGAATTCCCTGTTCATTGTGTTATGAGATTGCAGTGCTTTATTTGCTTATTTTTACATGGCAATCTTCTGTTAAATGTATGATAAATTTTATGTGAAGAGCTTCTTCCAAATTTTTTTCATTTGGGGCATTACAGTGGTATCAGATCATCGAACTTGGCTTAGCCTGAGGGTTTGGGTTTTCATTTTCAATTTTAAAGTATTCGAGGATTTATTTTGGAATTGCCAGAAGTCATCGGTCAAAATCTGGAAGCGGCCAATATTGCATTGTTTCATACAAAGGCCATGAGAAAATTTTGATAGCACATTGTTTTAGAGGGAAGCTGTAAATATTATATGGGCTATTTGTTTATTTCCATATCCCAAGTATTTTGTTGGGGTCGTAAGTCAACACACTATTTTTTTGAAGGGCTGTAGAAGCAATTTTAAAAGATGGGCCAAGATTCCAATTTAAATTGCATTGCATTGATTGCGGTTGAGCACACCTATAGTAGTTGAAATTCGTGAAGCCGTCAATCGAGCTCCCATTGCCAGGACCAAATTTCTTCCGAATCCCTATGCGTCGGTCGAATTTTTGGAAGCCAAATTGAGCTGAGCTGGTAACTGTGAAAAAAGGGCGGACATTATTGGCCGAACTTCATTGAGTTAATTCCCAGAAACCGTCTCTTAAGAGTTGTGATTTCGCCCAGTCATACTGATGAAGTCATGCGACTATTCTTTCCGCCGCATGGCAAGGTGGAGCCACCATACGATCGAGTGAAATCCTGTATATGCCAAAGGCATAACCGAGCATGAAGAAGGCTGAGTGCAGTGACATTATTGGCTGAAAGAGTTAAGGCCTGGGACACGTTCAAGAAAATTTGCATTTAGTTGCGGCGGCGACAACAACAACAGAGGGTGTAGAAAATTCTTATTTTGAATACATCACCTGGTATGAGTGCTTGCTTGAGGAGTGACAACAAATAGAAATTCACAATGGGATCGTGCCTGAGTTTGTGTTGACTGTGGTGATTAGAGTAACCAAGTGAGAGTTGTAATACGCAGTGCTTGTGAGGGAAGTCGACTGGTTCGTTGGGCACTATGCCTGAATATACACTGATCGCATTACTTTAGAAAGATCGAAATGGTTTGTGGGGCCACATTGTTTTGGTAGAACGATATTCAAGTCGCTGTTAGAGTCAGTCCATGTTTAGAAATGCGAATTGGAGCTGCAGTACTGCCAAATGGACTCAGTTCCAACAAAAAAAACAAAAAGGGGTGATTGCACACGATCTACAAACGTAGGATATCGCAAGAGATCAGGAGCTCTATGGCATCAGATGGCATTAGGGACACACTAAAATCATCCAGCAGAACGTGATTGGTCCAGCCATAAGTACGAGTAATGTGTGTAATCATCAGTGCAGATTGATTGCATCATTGCACTATATATCTCAAGAAATTTCATTCATAAGTTAAGAAACTGTAGTTAGAATGTCGAGATTAATAATATCTGGGGGAAGTCAAAGTGTTGGGAAATCTTCGGAAAATTACACCAGTCAATAAGTAGCTAGTTCAAGAAGGATTTTGTTGTGCGGGATATTATGAAAATTCAAAATTGCATTATCATGATAGATGAACACAAGCAATTCTTGAAGAACGATTTGTTAGGTCGAGACATCTTGAGCAACAACGACTTAATTAACGTGGCAAAATTGTTGGTGTTGTAGCATGCTACTACTCTTGTTCCTTAGCAACTCATAGGTCATGGTTCTTCTGCCAGACAAATCACTTGCTGAAGGTTAAGTTTGTAAGTCTGAAGGTGCTGAGCTCACATATCCAGAAGTCCTAGCATGCCATATTGACTGATATAAACAATAAGGAGCCTGATTTTCCTTGATCCTTGCAAAGCTGAATGCATCTCTAGGCATAGAACAAAATCTGGGCATCTCACTGTATGTCGGAAAGCTAACTTGCACTCAGCCAAGCCTATGCACCAGTTTCAGGTTCCTATATACAGTATTGTTTTTGTATTTGTCTTGCTGAAATTTTCGTGCATTCTGGAGACAACATGAAATGCTGTTATTACTATCTCTGTGACTATGTTCAGTAAAGAGGAAATACAAATATTTGTCCCTGTCTGAGTTATAATTAATGGGATTGATTTCTTCTTATATGCTGCTCTGGAGCACACATATAGCACTTTTCTTGGTTATTTTCTTTATTTGAACAAAAGTACTTCTACAGTCATAGTCAACACAATTATTTGACGGGGTCCATAAGCGACAAGTTACATAAAAACTTGGAAGTTGTTGGGTGAAATTATTCATATCTCTGATTTTACATCGAGTGGCTAGCTACAACACTTAGAGGACCAACTCTTCACTTAAATTTCAGAGTTGACGACTATTCTATATCACTGTGCGTTTGAGACTTGTGGACGGGTCTGCTTCAAAAGAACGGATTTCCAATACAGTGGCCTTGCATATAAAGGGAGTCCTGCAGCATATTGTTTGCAAATTATTTGATGAAATTCCTTAGTGAGCTAGATCATTCAGACTCAATACAATCATTATTTTGGGGTGTATCAGCTTGTTGAGCATACTTGGTATATTATGCGGCTAGAGCAAAGTATAAAAGAGCATATATGTGTCAGTGGTCATACCTGTAGCTGCTCAAAGATTATTTGGAGTTGCACCTAAATGTCTCAGGTTCATTATTCAGTGACCTTATTCTTCGTTCATTTCAGTCAATAAATTATTATGTGATCCTGTGCATTGTTGTGTGATTCCCTGATTATGTGTATTCATGAGGAGAGAAGAATTAATGACTGTTCTTACTGATATTTAAGGAATCTATGCTTGTTGATTCAACATAAATAATATGAAATTGCGCTAAAGCAGTTTTATGAATCATTGATGTTGTTAATAAATATTTGTCTAAACCGAAGTAAAGAAAACACACTTACAACACTATACCATTAAGAAGCTTCTCACTAAACTCATATTGCTCATGGACTAAGTCACCTGACACGGGGATTCGGGACACGTAGGATTCAAGATTCGTGGTGTCGGATTTAGACACGCTGACCCCCCGGAACAGGACACTTTATATATATATATATTAAAAATTAGATATTATCATATTTCTTACACAAATTTTAATTAATGATACAAATTTATTGA
>APFE031334907.1:6039-27348 GCA_000404065.3 Pinus taeda | reverse complement strand
TTAAGAATTTAACATTACCATGAATAGCATATCAATGCTAGGGCCTAGACTTGATCATGAAGCTGCCAAAATGCTCTACTCCTTGCTGCAACAACACAAATCACTTGCCAAATGAAAATATTAATGAGCAAACACGCCCTTTTCTTCCCCGCACTGAGCTTAGCGAGTCCTGGAAACAGGACACGTGTCCCAAAATCGCGACATGCTTTTGAAAATCGTGACACGACCTCGGATTCGACGTGTCGGAAACAGACACGACGTGTCATATGATTTGGACACGAATCCGGACCGAGTCGTGTCGGATTCGCTGGATTCAGGATTCATAGGGGGTTTATGACGAATCCGGTGACTTAGCTCATGGATAACCAGTCAAGGACTTGGGATAAATTAGCCATAGGCCAACAAAAGTTGGATGAGTTGCTGAGGCAAATCACAGCCCTTAGCGCTGACCCTCTAGCCAAGAGAAATTTTATGGGAAGAATTTTGGGAGGCTTCAGATTTGGGGAGGATGAAGAGACAAAGCAAAAGTTGACTCAAGAGTTCCCCAGAAAAAGCAGAAACCAAATGAGAAGAGAGCAGATTTGCTTCACATGCCAAGGAGTGTGGACACCATATCACACATGTGAAATGGATAGGAAATCAAATGTGACTGCAAAAATTGAAGAAGAGAAAGAAATGGCAACGAACTTTAGTCAGTTGATTGAGGAAAGGATTGAAGACTCCTTGTTTGGACTAGACCACAAAGAGGGGTATGACTCTGAAATTCCTGAATTGCATCAGGTAGTTCACAAGTCTACTCTCTTGATAGTAAAGGATGAGAGGAATTCTTCTACTGATAATGGATCCATTAGTGTGCATGAGAACACCCTTGACGAGTACGAGAAATCAGGGGGAGTTGATGACAGTAGCCCAGATATGCATCCATGTGTGGTAGAGGAGTATGATGAGCAGTCGATTGTTCCCGCTAAGGAGATCAGGGAGAAGATGAGCGACTGATGTTTCAGTATTGAGAGCATGAGCCAGATGATACACGCAGTGTGGAGGATGGGCCATTTTTGGAGAGTTAAATAGTAGCTCATGTCGAGCCCATGATGGAGGAGGCGCAGATACCCTTGAGGCCAACTGTTGGAGTGGAGTAGACAAATGTGTGGGCACTCTCTAGGGAGGCAGTATTTGCAGACACTTGTCCTTAGGAGATGTTGGAGATTGACTCGATAGTTTGTCAAGAGGATAGTAGACGACATGATTTGTTGGAGATAGTGGTGCATCCATCTTTTGGCCGATCCATTGATGAGGTGTGGGCAGATGCACAGGCAACTAGCAGAGCTGCAGGACATTCAGGGAGCAACCCTCTTAATGAGTACATAGATAGGGCTTGCAACACAATTTGGCCACTTGTACCCATTGCAGGGAGAGAGGCAGGAGTTTCTCGATGGATATTGCTGACCAACCAGATAGGGCTACATGAGTTGAACATGGGCCAACATCAGCATAGTAGACTTGTTCCTTGCACAGGAGTCCATGACTTAGATTGGCGGGAGATCATGAGTTGGTATCCTATTGATGGAGTATCATTTTTAGTCGGGAGCAGTGTATTGCAGGATCCCTCGGAGGTGGGGGATATTACATGCTCCAGTGGACAACAGAATGTGGGTTGGTCACTCATCAATATCTTAGCACAACATAAATATGGTGAGATTGACCTTGGGGCATGCCAAGGATTGGATTGGAGAGAGGTGATGAGCTGGTACACAGTTAGTGGGGCAACATTCACAGTCGAAGCTACAACACAGCAGGAGCCATTGAGCATTAACGCTCCTTATTGGTGGCATTAGATCCAGGTGGATCTACTGGTAGCAGGTTGAGTCAGAGATGGACATGGGATCCAGGTGGATCTACTGGCAGCAGGTTGTGTCAGAGATGGACATGGGATCCAGGTATTAGAGGATCTAGTCATGTTTCGATTGCTTGGAGATGTGACGTGGACCAATGGTTCGTATGGGATTCGAGCATTGGGTCTCAGTGGCGTTGGGCCACCAGATTGGTCCAAAGATTTGGATTGCTTGAGGGCAAGCAATCTTGGGGCGGGAGGACTGTCATGTCCCTATTTTTATTCTTCTTCATAGTACAACCAAGGTGGATTTCCAAGACAGGGGATGGCCAGGTCAGTGGAGGAGATTTATGTCATCATGGGTCTTGATGGAGTTTTGAGGAGTTTTTATGGGATTTGATGGCATTTGCTTGGCATATTCCATCATCAACACAATTTGCTTTTCATTCAGTTGAATTTCGACAACTTTCAAAAATCAACATTATTATTGGGCATAACTTAATTAATTATGCTCGAGGTGGCATTCCGGGGAGATTAATAGATGGAACACCTCAGTGTAATAGCTTGTTGGAACCAGAATGAGAAGATCTACAGGATGAAACTTTTAGATGTGAGTTTCAGTGACCTGAGAAGACATGGTGGCCAATTTACCCTTTTCCCGCATTAAAAAGAATATTTTAATTAAAATAAAAGAGGGAAAATTGCTCCATGCTTAAAATAAAAATAAAATAGAAGGTTCTAGAGGGGTCCATCAGATCTATAAAAGAGGAGGTGGAGGCCATTGGAGGACATCTTGGTTTTGATATTGTTTCTTGTATGTGAGGTTGAGAACCCAGTTCTCTACTCCATTAGTAGCCCCAGGACAAAAACCCTCGAGTGATTCAGTGAGAGTGGGCGAGCACCCATCTCATCCCTTGGTGAAGCCATTCAGGGTTCACAGGTTGCAATGTATTGGTTGTTCAGTTTGTTTTGGAGGCCGATTGTGGCATTATTGTAGATTTGTCTGAGGCCATTTATCTTAGCGATATGGGTTGTATTTGCATGTAAACACCGATTCTTCTAATATAATAAAGCTAAGAATTTCCTGTTCATTGTGTTATGAGATTGTAGTGCTTTATTTGCTTATTTTTACATGGCAATCTTCTGTTAAATGTATGATAACTTTTATGAGAAGAGCTTGTTCGAATTTTTTTTCATTTGTGACATTACAGCAAGAGAAATTATGGATGAAAATGGAATGAATGGCCACCAAAGGGGAATGATTTTGAGGCAGCCACTCAACCCTAGATGTTGAGACCTTCCAAGACCAAAAGTTCCTCTTCCTAACCAATTCACACGCTGCCTTAGTTGGCCGCTTGGCCTTAAGAAAGCCGAATTAAAGGAGAGTGAAAATTCTAGTTTATGTTTAAAAGATGACTTGATCACCAACTAGACAAGGCTAGTGCCTAGTCCTTGGGTGGATGGAGTCTAAGGATGCTTGATATAAGCTATAACTTGCAAAATAGTAACGATGTTTGATGCCCTAGCACAAACCCTAAATATTACCTTTGTGAGAGATCAAAGTGTTGAAGCTAGTTGTAGCTTTGTGTTAATTTGGCAGCTTAGAGATAAATTCCCTCCATTGGGGAGCCTTCCTCATCTAGAGAAGCCCCTCCTAGCCCTTGGAAGAATTTGTTTAAGGAAAAATATTATTTTTAAGGTGAAACCCACATGCATAAAAATACAAGTCAGCCCGAGCAAGCCAATTTCACCCATTGAGACACATATAATAGAGATCTCATGTCAGATCACTTTGGAACATCATCACACATCTCATTCTTCTCTTGGATTGGTGTGTACAACTCTGAAATTGCAGGTCTATCTTCACACGTGCGAAGGCGAGAAGGATTTTCTGTTGGCCAAATTTATCCTCTGTTTTGGGATTTCGACGAATGTTGACTTTTGGATTTGGAGCTTGGTTTGACTCTGATTTTTTGATATGTTTGGAATGACGGGTTGGCTGGGAGGATGACCGAACTATTGTAGGGCACATTAACCAACATTGACTGAATTTGCGGACCTAGGGTTTCTACAGGTCAAAGTTTGACTTTCACCAAATTTGGAGGCACTATTTTAGGGCTGTTTTAATTGAACTTTGACCAGTAAAGAAGGCCACATATTTTGACTATTGACCAAGCTAATTCGGAGGAGGTTTGATTGTTGACCGTTGACTGGTTAGGGCTATTGCTGCTACTGTTGACTTTGACCAGAATTGCAAATTTGACTTGCTGACTAGATTTGACTTTTGAGCTCATTATTGAATTGGATATTGGATAATTGATTCTTGGATAGTCAAAGGTTTGGCTTTGACTCTTTGTTGATGAATTGGAACATTGTATCTCTCTGCTAAACATTTGATGACAATTTAATATAAGAAGAATTTTTAAAGGGTTTCCCCCCTTGTGGGGATTTTCCCTAGACTTTGACCAAATGCCATTTCTCTCTTGTTCTAGCTATCTTTTGTCGTGCATTGGATTTACTGTTCTATCTACAATTTCTTGTTGTTACTGGAAGATTGAATTATATTGGATAAATTGATTACTGATTGAAGAAGAATTGAAATAAGTGATTGTGCTAAGCATAGAACACTGGAAAATTAACATGGTTTCAAAGCTAGGTTAAGATAAGGCTAAGGAGACAGAAGACAAAAACAATCACTTTTAAAGGAATCTAATTAGAAGAAGCTACTTGGTTAAGATGTCTACTTCATACTTTAAGGAGGGAGAGAAGTTGAATGACTCATCAAATATTGATGTTTGGAAGATCAGGTTGGAAGTAACCTTGGATGAGAATGATGTCTTGGAATGTGCGGAAGGAAAAGTACCCAAGCCTCCAGAAAATGCTCGTGCTGTTGCCAAGGCCAAGTACAAGAAAGGTGAGATCAAAGCCAAGAAAATAATTATTGGTTCTTTGAGATATCATTTGCTTACTTACATTTCAAAATTGAAGAAGTCCAAGGATATCTATGACAAACTAGTTGGGATTTAAGAGGTCAACAACTTGAATCATATTCTCTCCTTGAAAAATCAACTCAAGGACATCAAGATAAACAAGAGGGAGACTGTGCAGTCATACTTCATGAGGATATCCCAACTAAAGGATCAATCGCTGATTGCCAGGGAATCTATGTCTGATAGAGAGTTGGTACTCGTTGCACTTCAAGGTCTTCCTCCAATTTGGGAGACATTTATTACTACTATTAGCAACAATGACAGATTCCCGACTTTTGATGAGCTGGATGGCAAGTGCACTCAAGAAGAAACCAGGATGATTTCTAGAGGGAGAATTCAAAAGCGTGAAGAAGGAGAGCCCTCTTCCTTTGCTGCTTAAAACAGGAAGAAAGGAAGTGGAAGACCATTTAATTCAAGAAAGTCAACATCAACATCCAAAGAATCTCAAAGAAGATTTAAGAAGGACAAAGTTGAATGTGTCAAGTGCCACAGGTATGGACACTTTGCCAAAGATTGTCTGAAAAATGAAAATGCTCCTAGGTCATACAACAACAATTATGGGTTTTGTTGAAAAATGTGTAACTAGGTTCGGTCTCCATTAGTATGAAATGTATTCTTGTAGATATAAAATGAAAGAGAAATTATTATTATTATTGGAGCATGGGTTTCATGCTCAAATTCTTTTATTTTATAGGTCAAGTACCCATTGAGTGCTTCTAGGGTTTGTCCTAGGTATAAGAGTCATTGTCATATATGGAAGACCCTATGGGCACATTGTAAATTGTAAAAGAAAATTTATTTTGTCTTGAAAGTGTCAAAGTACCTCCAAGATCAAGTCGGCCTAATGAGCTGTCAAGTCGGCCTACATGAAGAGCCACGTCCACCCTTGAAGGAAGCCTATATATAAGAGGAACTTGTCCTCCATTTGGATCATTCACTCACTCATCTCTAATGCGAAGAAGGAAATAGAAGAAGGTCGAAGAAGGAAGTGCGAAGAAGAGAAGGACAAAGAAAGTCAAAGTATTTGGGTCTCTCTACATGCTTTTGGAAGTACGAAGTTTGGGTTTCTGCACTGGGCAAGTCTGAGGTTCGATTTTGGAAGCAAGAAGAGAAGGAAGGCAAGTGAAGGTCTCTTAGGGCTTCCTACTAGCCCTAGGACTCAAGTTAAGGCAAGCAAGGTCAAGGGGAAGGCAGTTAGAGGGAGATCGATGTCTCGTATTGAAGTAGCAGCAGTTGTAGCAGTTGCTGGGGAGCAAAATTTCGGATTTACTGGGAAGTCGAAGATATTGCAGTAGAAGGCCAAGGAAGACTTGATCTTTAGAGGGTATTTGTTTGAGTCTATGTCATGGTATTCATCAATTGAAAGATTTGAAAGATAAGAAGGGATTTTTGGGTTTTCCCCTCAAGAGGAGGGGTTTTGGCCCTAGCTTGCAACCTATATACTATGTCATTGTTCTTACTGTTTTGATAGTTGTTTGATGTATTGCTCATTGGAATAAGAAAGATCAAAGCTAATAAGTAAAAAGATAACACAAGCAATTATTTAGTTAAGAGAATTAACATATAGCCCTATTGAATTCTCAACATGGTATTAGAACTTTGGTTCTCTAAGGGCATCATGAAGATCTCCTCTACAATGAAGAAGGTCATCGAAAGGATTGCAAGCCATCTCAAGAAAGGCATCAAAGAGGTATGGAGTCTCATATTCTCTTCAAAGAAGGAATCACTCATAGAAAGGAATGAAGGACTCTTCTCTGCTCTCTCTAGGACATTCGAAGATGAAGACATCTAGGTGATTGGTAGCAGTGCATCAAGGCACATGATTGGTCACTCCCACCAATTGAAGTCCTTATCAAAAGGAAAATCCGCATACTCTGTGGAACTTGGAGACAACAAAAGCTATCCTGTGAAAGGCATTGGATCATCATCCATAAAGCTAGAAGATGGAAACAACATCCACCTCAACAACATTCTGTTTGTTCCAGGTTTGCACAAAAATATACTTTCTATTTCAAGCGTAGAAGATAAAGGAGATAGAGTAGCCTTCATTGATGGTAAAGTAGTTGTATGGGCAAAAGGCTCAAGCATAGAACAAGCAAAAGTGATTGGTATCTGAGAAGGAAGTCTCTTTAGCTTAATATCCCTCGTAAACCATGCCTTATTTCACACTGAAATTAGTCCATCTGAACTTTGGCACCGAAGGTTTGGTCATCGACATTTCAAAATACTTACAACTCTAAATTCCATAGTAGATGGAATACCAAATCTAAAGGAAGATCATGAAGGTGTCTGCAAAGGATGTGCATTAGGCAAGAATACCAAGAAACCATTTGGAAGTAGTGCTTCTTGGTCAAAAGAAATCTTGGATCTCATTCACTCTGATGTGTGTGGCCCTATGACTCCAAAATCACTTGGAGGCCATCTTTATTATGTCATATTCATAGATGATCACTCAAAAAAAGACCTAGGTTTACTTAATGAAAACCAAGGATGAAGTATTTACTAAATTTCAAGAATTCAAAGCTGAAGTGGAGAACCTTTCAGAAAGAAGGATCAAGATACTAAGATTTGATAATGTAGGAGAATATACATCCAAGGAAGTCATAACATTCTGTAAGGAATCTGGGATTAAGAGGGATCTGATAGTTCCATACAATCCCGAACAAAATAGAGTTGCAGAAAGAAAGAATAGGTCGATTGAAGAAAGTGTAAAAGCAATGATACACGATCAAGATCGACCTAAGTTTATGTGGGTTGAGGCAACAAAGACAACAGTCTACATACAAAATCAATGTCCTCACAGATCTTTAGACAACAAGACTCCAAAAGAAGTGTTCACTAGGAAGAAGCCATCTGTCGATCATCTCTGAATCTTTGGATGTCCTGTGTATATTCAAATACCAAAGGACAAAAGAAAGGAGCTGGATCCTTCCAGTGAAACATATATTTGTTGGGTATAGTAACTCATCGAAAGCCTATAGAATCTATATGAAAGATGGACATCACAGTGAAGTTAGTTGTGATGTCGTACTTGATGAGAGCATAACATTCAAGAAATCAAAAGAACTTTCTATAGATTCTGATTACGAAGAACTTCCTATGTTTGAGGAAGAAGTTGGCAAGGAAGAAGGATCTCACCATGATGAAGAAGGACCTAGTGAACCTGTTCAACCTGTGGTCATTCAAGAAACAAGGAAAAGACCTAATTGGTTGAAATCCACACTACTTGATGCTGAAGATCATGGGGCAACTCAAGGATCATTTAGAGAAAGTAAAATACCCAAGAGATATTTTGAGTATGCTGCATATATGACAAAATTAATAGAAGCAGAACCGTCCAGTTTTGAAGAGGCTATAGAACATCGAGAATGTAAAGATGCCATTTCAATTTCTAATGAAGAATCGAGTCTGAGAGATCGTACCTAGGCCTGATGACAAATCTGTAGTTACTTCCAAATGGATCCATAAGATCAAGCATGCAGTTGATGGAAGTATAGACAAGTATAAAGCAATATTTGTGGCAAGAGGGTTCTCTCAACTTGAAGTCATCGATTATGAAGAAACTTTTGCCCCCACAACAAGATATAAAACAATTCGATCATTAGTCTCTCTCACAGCATCGATGGGATGGAACATCCACCAAATGGATGTCAAGACTGCATTTCTGGATGGCACTATAGATGAAGAAGTCTAAATAGAACAACCCTTGGGATTTGAAATCAAAGATAGGAAGACATATGTTTGCAGATTAAAGAAAGCATTATATGGCCTCAAGCAAGCACTAAGGGCATGGTATGCTAGAATGGATGCATACCTAAAGAGACTAGGCTTCACAAAAAGTTCTGCTGACTCAAACCTCTATATTAAGGTTGTAAACAATGAACTTGTAATTATTCTTCTATATGTAGATGATCTTCTCTTGACAGATATAGAAGTTCGAATTGAAGAAAGTAAGAAACATTTGGTAGCATAATTTGACATGAACGATCTTGGGGTGATGCATTACTATCTAGGACTAGAAGTTTGGCAGGAGCCTAATGAAGTCTATTTAGGTCAAGGAAATTATGTGATCAAGATTCTGAAGAAGTTCAACATGATGTATTGTAAATAGGTGACCCCTCCGATGATAAAAAATTTGAAAAGACTAAGAAGTTTTGAATCAAGCCTTGTGGATCCCTCCAGATATAGATAATTGATTGGCTCATTAATGTACTTGGTGAATACTCGACCAGACATATGTTTTGCAGTGAATGTACTGAGTCAATTCCAAGTGGAGCCCAAGCATGATCATTGGATAGTCGGAAAACATATTTTGAGATATCTACGAGGAACCATCAACTACTGCTTGAAATATGATAGAAGGAATGATTTTCAATTAACTAGTTATACATATTCCGACTGGGGAGGTAGTGAATAGGATGGACAAAGCACTACAAGAGGATGTTTTAGTTTGGGATCATCTATGGTCCCATGGATGAGTAGAAAACAAAACACCATTGCTTTGAGTAGAGCTGAAGCCGAATATGTTGCAGCATGTGAAGTTAGTCGAGAAGCAGTTTGGTTAAGGAAGATGCTATCTGACTTATTTAAAGGACCGATGAAACCTACAATGATACATTGTGATAACATCAATTGTATTCGTTTGTCTGAGGACCCAGTGTTTCATGGGAAGGCAAAGCATATCAACAAGAAGTATCACTATATACAAGAGCTAGTACAAAATGGTGTGGTGCAGCTACAATATATCTCCACTGATGAGTAGGTAGCTATCATATTGACAAAATCAATTCCAAACAAGAAGCTTGTATACTTAAGGGACAAGCTTGGTTTGGTGGATTTGTCCTCCTGAATAGAGAGGGAGAAATAGACACAACATTCTTATCTTCACTTGGGAAGAAAGAATGGAGGATTGGGTAACCATCTGACATTCGATACTCTTTAAGAATGTGGTAGGGAATTCAAGACAAGAGTAGTCATGGACAGATGTTCTTTGAGGATTAGCTACCCAAGCTAAGAATAGTCCAAAGGGAGGTCATACTCTGTGAACACCTAGGTGGGGTATGTACCTTGGAGAGACAATGATGATGGTGTCTACACATCATTGGTCTCGCCAACATTGTGCTCTGGTCTTGTGGAGAGATAGAGTTGTTAGTTAAGGCCTAGCTATATGACAATGCTGGTTATTATGATGCTAGAGAGATGGGTTACCAATCCAACTCTTCTTATGAGATCTAGTGATATTCTGCAACTCATACATTCTGAATTATGTGGACCCATGCCAGTAAAATCTCTTGGTGGCTATCTATATTATACAATATTTGTGGATGACTTCTCACGGAAGACATGGATATTCTTCTTGAAGGATAAGGACGAGGAATTTGACATGTTCAAGGACTTTAAGGCACTAATGGAGAATTAAAGAAGGAAGAGAATCAAGGTCTTCAGATCTGATAATGGTGGAGAATTCACTTTGAACGAGTTCATTGACTTTTGCAAGAAAGCTGGAATCAAGGAGACCATCGTACCTTACAACCCTCAACAAAATGGAGTGGTTGAAAGAAAGAACATGACCTATGCTACTCAAATTAGCAGGCCTAGTGGATAGGAAAAAACTAGAGGGCACAACAACACCTGGGACAAAGGCCCACTGTTACCACAATCTAAGTCCCCTACTCTTCCTGGATTTTCACTGAAGGGAGGAGTTTCAGTATGACTCACTTGTGATAGATATGTATCTATGGTAGGTTTGAAGTGAGGGAAGGTGGCTCATTCAATGAAAAGGTTGAACAAATTTCAAGCTGTGGGAGAAGCTAATAGGACTATCCACAAAAAACCTTTTGAAAGAAAGTTACACAAGACCTTGGGTCGAGATATTTAGTGAGCTACGAGTTCATCAAAGGTCAAGGTAGACAAGAGAAAAGATAATTAATGATTTACTCCAATGAGCACCTAAGAAAAAACGTTCAAAGAAATCCCCAAGTTGAAGGATTAGCTTGTAGGGTTCCCTCTTGATGTGATGGCTAGGGCATCAAATTTCCGGTGATTCCACTGTGGGAATCCCTCTAAAACTTGACGATTGCTAGAGGAGACACTAAGGAAGAGTTCTATCCAGACAAAGTTTAGAATGTCCTCCTTTAATGGATTTCCCACCAAGCGCTAGAGAGGCCTCCTTATCCTTAAAGGGATGGGGAAAATAAGGTGAAAACAGTGGTGATTTTCAAGTTTAAGGTGATCACCAAGGATTCAATACCAGTGCTTAACAATTGGGAGAATCAGAGGCAAAGATAATCTCAATGTTGCGACTCACTCTTGAAGGAGACCTAGTAGGAACTTCGCTATTCTTAATGAAGTAGCTACACAACACTTCTAGATTTTTATACTCAAATGACAATTGCTAATGGAGTTTCAAGGATGCATATGCAACAAATCCCCTATGAACCTGGAAAATTCATTCATTTATTATCAATGAGTAATACATGCAAAATTTCCCAATAGTTACAATTTTTTGACAGTATTTCATCAATTAGGGTTCATTAATAACCATGAGATTAAATTCCATGCATTAGACATCAATGAAAATTAGAAATACAATATTAAATAGCTCTAAGAGAGAGTGAAATTATCCAAACATCAAAATTCATCCAAATCATCCAAATTCGTCCTCAAATTGTAGGTTCGAAATTCTCAAGAGAGATTCAAAGTCCCAAGTGTGATGATAGGAAGATAGTAGGTCTCTCCTATTTATATAAGTGTTAAGAGTTCAAATTATGAAAGACAACCCCTATATTCGCCTAATATGTTAAGTAACCTACCCATGGTTACAAGCCAACGATGATAGCTCAAAAATTAAATTGAATTGCCCTCTTAAGCCCACACAAAGCTGGCGTCATGCAAGCGTGGAGGCTTAGAGGGGTAGTGTTGAGGCCTCGTGTGCTAAGAATGTGAGGGAGGGCCTCAAAATCATGAAGAAAAGTGGGATGCCCTCCATATGCTGCAAAACATCTCCAAAACCCCTATTTGGGCTTTGTGGGCTCCAAATGGGTCTCATGGGTCTCCAAGTGGCTCAAGATCAAGCCGATGCTCAATCAATCACGGCTAGAAGATGACACATGCCCTCCCATGTCTCCCTAGGAAAGACACAACCTCTGGGCTCTTGATTAGTTGCCAAATGTTGGGTGCAATGTTTAACTAGTTGGAGCAATGTGGTCAAAGTGCATCATCATCTTTGAATAACTGGGGCACGAGCAAGCAAATGGTGGTGCTGAAGAAGCCCATGGTGTGGTCATCATCTTTGAATAACTGGGGCATGAGCAAGCAAATGGTGGTGCTGAAGAAGCCCATGGTGTGGCAATCAATGATTTGCATGGATTAAGGCCCATTGCTCTCAACGCATACCCTACAAATGCTAATGTGATCCTCTGGAGGGCTTAGATCTCGTATAGGGAGGCCAAGTCCAAGATGAAAACCCACCTGCAATCATGTATAAGATTCAATGTGTTTCCTCACCTTCTAATACAATGATTCATTAATGTAATTGAGTAAATAAGATTGCTAATCAAGGGCAAAAGTGGACACTTCATAGTGGGTTTCCCTTCCAAATTTACGGCTTTGAACATCTACTAGTGTTACCTTTCTGGGTAGGAAAGGTTAATGAAGGTCCCTGTTAGGTGGCTTCAACTTTCAACCTTTAAGGGTATGATAGGTCCAAGGTACACCCTTCAAGTGGCATGTGACATATGAAATAATGATGGAATGAAGTGGGAACAAAGGGAAGGCTCCAAGCCATATGCTGTGGTACATGAGGAAAGCCCACACCTTGGGTATATGAATGTAGGAGGGAGTAATCGTGGCACATGAGTTACCCTGAGCTTTGTATTTCCACCCTTTTTCATTTTCCTTTTGCCTTTTATTGATTTTCTTCATTTTATTGCTCAGGGCTCAAGGGGATGAGAGAAATGTGTAAGATATAACAGTGATTACCCCCTTAAAGTTGGATAGTTCATCATCCACTAAGGGTTGGGACATTCATGGGTTTCTTAATGATGCAAGGGGCACTCATAGGGGCCCTAGGAATTAGGGTGATGGCCGTAATGATAGGGGGTAGAGCTCATGTTTGGATTTTTCCCATGAGCTAGATTTTATTGTCTCCACTATATTTTGCATTTGTGGTACATCTCTTGTTGTATGTGGCCATATTATGCTTTTATCTTTCGTTAGCTGCATCAACCAGTGGAGCATTGTTCCAAGCCCAACCCAAGGTGTGGACAAGGGGAAAGTGAGCCTAACACCATGTGGACCCAATGGACTAATGTGGACCTAGATTGGGAAAATGTGAAAAAAGATTGTAATGAGTGGAGGGGAGTGAGATATATGGTATAGGGAAGTGGGACCATGCAACCAAATCGGGGTTTCCCATGTAGTGCCACTCCTAAAGCTATTAGCCAATAAAGGAGATTCCATGGGACTAGGGTATAAGATTAACCCCCAATTGAAGTAAGGAAACAAGAGTACAGTTAGAGCCCTTCGTTCTTCCAAGTCTCCCAGAAATGCATGCCCAAATGCTCCTAAGAAAAACAAGCATAAAACCAAATTACATAATGAAAAATCATAACTTTGGGGTTCGATGGCTCACCTTCAAACATATGATTATGATAGATGAGTGAGGGCACAGAATTGCTGGCTCAGGCGGCAGAGAGAGTAGGACATCAAAGCTATCAAGTAGTTGGCAAGGGGCTGCTGGTTGTCTGCTGAAGACAAATGTAGGAGAAAATTTCTCCTGTAGGGGTCACCAACTAGTGGCGGGTAACAGGACCATCATGGAAGTTGCTCGAGCCATGTTGCATGATCAAAGTTGTCGATGTTTCTGTGGGGTGAAGCTAGAAACAACTGCGGTCTATGTTCAAAACAAGACCCCTTATCAAGCCTTAGGTGACAAGACCCCCAAAGAAGTGTTCACAGGTGTGAAGCCTGATGTTGGACATCTGAGGATCTTTAGTTGCCTTGTGTACTTTCATGTGCTAAAGGGCAAGAGGAACAAGCTGGAAGCCAGTGGAAAGAAAGGTACATTTGTTGGATATTGTGAAAATTCTAGAGCTTTTAGAATATATTTACTTGGTCAAAGGAATATCGAGTTTAACACATATGTGACTTTTGATCAAGATGCTGCCCTTGGAAAAGCAAGGGACATTCCTCCTCCTATTTGGAAGAAGGACGATGGCATGGACCTACTAGAATGTCCTTCTGTGCCCAAGCTTGAGATAGATGTTGTTGATGATCCCACGGAGTGAACCCCTTGGATCCTCCTCCATGTGATCCTCCTGTTAGAAAGAGACCACTTTGGCTTTGTGGTACATTATAGGATGTTGAAAGACATGCCGCTGCCAAAGGAACCTTTAGAGAAAGTAAGAAGCCATATTGATATCAAGGTTATGTTGTGGCTATGAGCACCATTATACACGCTGAGCTTCCCACCTTTGAAGAAGCAGTGACAAAGCTTGTTTGGAAAGATGTTGTGGCCGAAGAATATGAATCTATAATGAAGAATGATGTATGGGAAGTAGTTTCAAGACCTAAAGGGAAGTATGTTGTGACTTTGAAATGGCTGTTCAAGATCAAGCATGGAGCAGATGGAAGCATTGAGAAATATAAGGCAAGGTTCATGGCAAGAGAATTCTCCTAGAAAGAGGGAGAAGATTATGATAAGATCTTTGCACCAGTTTCCCGCCATTCTACCATCAGATCTATTGTTGCCCTTGCTACTAGTCAAGGATGAACCCTTCACCAAATGGACATGAAGATTGCGTTTCCACATGGCATACTCCAGGAAGAAGTGTATGTGGAGCAACCACATGTATTTGAAGTATAGGACTGAAAGACTCATGTGTGTAGGTTGGAGAAGGCTCTTATGGATTGAAGCAAGCCCCTTGGGCTTGGTATGCCTGTATTGATGGCTACCTGATAAAGCTTGGTTTTACAAGAAGAAATGCTAACCCGAACCTCTACTTCAAAGTTGTGCAAGGTATGCCCTTTATTTTTGTTTTATATGTTGATGACTTACTCTTGATAGGTGGTGACCCTTTGATGCCCAAGTGTAAGAGGGATTTGACCTCTAAATTTGAGATGGAGGACCTTGGTTTGATGCACTACTTCTTGGGTTTAGAGTTATGGCAGAGGCTTGGTGAGATTTTCCTTTCACAAGGGAAATATGTTGTGAAACTGTTGGAAGGATTTGGAATGGTAGAATGCAAGTCCATGGCCACACCAATGGAGATGAACTTCAAGAAGCTATGTGGAGAAGCTACTAGACTTGACTTGGCAAATCCCTCTGAGTATCAACAGTTGATTGGGGCACTAATGTTCCTTGTGAACTCCTGACCGGATATATATTTTGCAGTTAACATGAGTCAATTTATGATTGGAGTTGTCTTTAGTGCGACTTTTTGGATTTTTTGGTGCCAAAATCTGACGGAAAAATTTGAGGTGAAATCTTAATTTTTGTTATTTAAACTGGTTTTTTAACTATATATATGGATTCAACACCCTGAAAAACCTGAGGGCACTTCGATTGTGTAGGGGTAACCCATCAAACTTGTGATTTAATAAATTCTTGCCGGATTTTAGAGAAATTAGATCGGAAAAACCCATCAGAAAAGCTTCCAAAAAGTCTCACTAAAAACAACTCTTTTATGATTGAGCCTCAACATGTACTCTAGGTCGCTACTAAGCATGTCTTGAGATATTTACATGGGATTATTAATCTTGGTCTGAGATATACTACCGAAGATGTGAGACTTCATGGTTATACTGATGCGGACTGGACCAAAAATGTTATTGACAGGAAGAACACATTAGGGTGCTGCTTTAGTTTGGGTTTTTCCATGATATCTTGGATGACCAGGAAGCAAAAGTCTATTGCTTTAAGCATGACTGAGGCAGAATATATTGCTACTAGTATGGCTAGCTGTGAGGTAGTATGGTTGAGAAAGCTTTTTGGAGAGCTGTTTGAGCAAGTTTTGGATACAACAATGATATATTGCAATAAGAAGAGTGGGATCCGATTGGCAGAAAATCCCGTGTTCCACGACAACTCCAAGCATATTGAGATTGAGTATCACAACATTCAAGATATGGTGTAGAGAGGAGTTGTGAGACTCCATCACATTTCGACAGACGAGCAGATAACAAATATTCTTACCAAGGCTTTGCTAAGAGGGAAGTTCATGTTTTTAGGAGAGCAACTTGGATTGATGGATGTGACCCTCCTGGGTAAGGGTCACGACTGATCGAGGACACTGAGCTATGCTCTTCCCCGCTATTTGAGCTCCTAGGGTGAGGAATTGAGCCATAAGAGCTCCTGGGGTTGAGGGATCTTTGGACAATAGGATGTGCGATCCTTGTCATTTATGGCAAGTTGGGCTATCTTGCCTATCGTCACTGTAGGGTGTATGTGATCCTTGTCATTTATGTCAAGTTGGGTAACCTCCCCTACCATTTGTTTGAGACTTAACAGAGTATACCCTAGTATGCATTCTCCCACAAGCTAGGCTTGTCGGGATTGCCACCCATCTGGCCGATGGGTGAGGAGAGACTTGGGAGTGTGTGATCCTTAACTCTGGTAAGCTGGGTGTCCTCCCCAAGCGAAAGGATGCAAGTGTTCTACCACTTGATTCTTGAGGTTTAAGGTGGGAAGATCGATGGGCAATAGGATGTGTGATCCTTGTCATCTATGGCAATTTAGGCTCTCCTGCCTATTGTACTTAGATATAGGGTGGTAGTTAGAGCTCCCTTATGATGATTATCCTTTTTCTTTACATTCAAGATTGTTTAGCAAATATGAGCAGATACGAGATATGACTTGATGACATTGACATAGTTAGAAATTTCTCCCTAGCTAAGAGGGAGTGTTAATTTGGTAGGTAATGGATAGATTCCCTCCATTTGGAAGACTTACTCATCCAGAGCAGCCCCTCCTAGTCCTTGGAAGAATTTAATTTGGTCAAGAAAATATTATTTTTAAGGTGAAACCCACATGTGCACAAAAAGACAAGTTGGCTTGGGCAAGCTAATTCGACCCCTTGAGTCACATATAAATAGACCTCATGTCACATCACTTTGGAGCATCATCACATAACTCATTCTTCTCTTGGATTGGTTTGTACAACTCCGAAATTGCAGGTCTATCTTCACACATGCGAAGGAGAGGGGCTTTTTGTTGGCTGAATTTATCCTCTGTTGTGAGACTTTGACCAACGTTGATTTTTGGACTTTGAGCTTGGTTTGATTCTGATATTTTGATTTGTTTGGAAGGTTGACGAAATTTTTCAAGGCACATTGACCAACGTTGATTGAAATTGCAGACCTAGGGTGTTTGTAGGTCAAAGTTTGACTAGATTTGGAGGCACTATTTTGGGATTGTTTTGACTGAAGTTTGACCAACAAAGAAGGTTGCATCTTTTGACTATTGACCGAACTAATTTGGAGGAGGTTTTATAATTGACTATTGACAGGTTAGGGCTATTGCTGTTGTTGTTGACTTTGACTAGAATTACGGATTTGATTTGTTGACCAGATTTGACTTTTGAGCTCATCATTGTATTGGATATTGGTTAGTTGATTTCTAGATAGGCAAAGGTTTGACTCTTTGTTAATGAATTGGAACATTGTATCTCTCTGTTGAGCATTTGATGACAATCTAATAGAAGAAGAATTTTGAAAGGGTTTTCCCCCTTGTAGGGTTTTTCCCTGGTCTTTTGTTGTGAAATCAATAAAGCTACAAAAGAGGTTATTTCTCTTAGACTTGATAACTGATTGCGATGTTCTTTTACTTTTCTTGATTATTATTATCTTCTTTTCTTATTATTATGTTGTTCTTATCATCAAACAACTACCTAAACATGAAGATTAATAGTACACAAGGACAAGATGTAGGCTGCTAGCCAGGGCCAAAACATCTCCTCTTGAGAGGAAAACCCATAAATCTCTTCTGTTCTTATAGATTCTTGAAATGACAAATTCTAATATCTCTAGACCAAGACCAATACCCTTCCAAGGCCAAGTCAAACCTTCTTGATGATGTTCTTCTTCTATCCAAGTCAAACCAAGTCAGATCTCTTCCAACAACACAACTTCGACCCCCAACTTCAAAATTTTGGCACCCACCGTAGGTTTGAAATTTTCGACCCCGAACAACTAGCTGCAATTTCTCATGTGTGTGAGAATTATGGCTTATAGAGTTTCCTCCCTTCACTTTGATTGCTTCTTCTTCTATGCCTTATGAGAGATCAAATTGTTCACTTTTATTCCAGCTTTGGCCTTTTCCTTACTCCTTGATAACTTTGACCTTGATGCTGCAAAAACCCTAGCTTGTCGTTGCATGTGTGTGAGAGAGAGAGTGTAGAAACCCAAACATTTGGACTCCATCTTCCTTTCTCCTTCACCTGCCAGGGCAAAACCCCACTCTAGGGGAAAACCCGGTCAAAATTCTTCCTTCAATGGATTCAAAAGATGAGACGACTAAGACCCTTACAATCTAGACCCAAGACATCCTCCATCAAGTCATCCTTGAAACTGTGTGAGCACCGAGTCCTTATTACTGTGGTAACATCGAAGCCTTCTTCACTGTACCTAGACTTTGTCACTGTGGCAACACCGAAACCTTCTTCACTGCATCTAGACCTTGTCATTGTGGCAACACCGAAACCATCTTGACTGTGATAGCATTTAGATCTTCTCACTGCACCGAAATCATCTTGTCTCACAGTAATAACACCGAAACCTTTTCTTTGAAATCCAAACTTGTCTTCTCTGTTATCATCGAAAAACTCCGTCTGAGATTACCAAAATACATCTTTGAAATCCGAGTTCATTTATGTGATTTATGTGAAGTACTTATTTTGGTATAAATTGTGGTTCGTCCATCATAAATGAGCCGACATGATCATCATGAAGAGGTGTGTCTCTGTGTAGGCCGACATGTGTTCTTTTGAGGGAAACCGACTTGATGAGGATTCTCAGGAGGCCGACTTGATGAGGATTCTCTTGATGCCGACTTGAAGGAGACTTTATGGAGGATTCTTTGACCAAACAAACTTTGACTTTTTGACTCAAGTAAATAATCCTAAAGCCTACAATGGAGGCTTGACCTATAACAATTGACCCAAGCATGAAACCATGCTTTAACAAGTCAATTCAATAATAATACAAAAATCTTTTTGCTTTACTTTTGACAAATATATTACAGTTTGAATTCAAGTACAATTATGAAGATTGAACCTAGTTACATTCTTCAACACTTCGTCTTAACTAAGGAGGTATTTATATTTACATATAACCATAGAGGGACATGGAAGATATCAAAGCACATTATCTACGAAGAAGTTTAGGCACCACAATGCCATGGACTAGATTCCTGACCAGGGAAATCTATCTGGGTGGGACTAAGATGGACTCAAGCTTTTAGCTTCTCTAGGTACCATCAATATTACTTGCTAACCATCTACCCAAAGATCCAGGTGCGTGTCAGAGCTCAATGACCAATGCCATCCTTCCAACTTCGGGACCTAGACATCAACACAAAGTGTTGGCCAAATGTCCTCCCAGGCAATGCTTCACTCACAAAGCCTCAACACTCCTTGATCTAGCAGATCAAGGACAACAAATCTCTCTCGATCAAATTGATCAGTAACCAACATGCTATCAAAACCTTCGAGAGATTTACCTGTACAAACACAACCCCAGTCAATAATATACGTTCACATGTACATAATCAAATTCAAACCTCCGGGGTCTCTTTTAGACAACTGATGTTGCTTCTCAACAGAGTAGGACTATCAATCGAATCTTTGACAGAAGATTCCTCAATCATACAATTTCCTTTCCTACTTCACATGCAACAACATATCCTTCCAAATGCATTCTCCAATCAAAACTATGCAATGCCCTCCCTCTCAACCAAGGAACTTCCTCTATCTAGGCTCCCTCTTAATCTCACGGAGATCTCTTCTATCTGAGTTCCCTCTTAATCCAGGGAGATCAACTTCTTCTTTTCGACGTCGAAGAATTTTTCATAGCTTCCATTCATAAGAGTTATTATTACCATCACCATTCACATCATGCTTATCACATCAACTTTACTTTACAAACATCTTCACCATTTGAAGATGATGTACCTACATAACTTAGATAGCAAGTACAACCAAAACTATAGCATGAAGTTAGCCAAATAATTTTTTTTATAATAACGAAAGCATTAGACCTTACAAACATGATCAATAAGAGACTATACTTCAATACTTCAACTTCTTGCATAGGATTAGTTACAAACCCTAAATCACATTCACAACTCAAAATATTAATCTCATCTTGGGTTCCAACATTTTTTCAACGCTATGACAAGTTCTTTCATATAGAAAAACCTAGAAACAATTCAAGCAAGTAATGTGTCTAACAACTATCAGAATTCATTTTTTAGACTCTTCACTAGGATTTTATACATATCCTAGATTTCATGCAATAGACTCAATAATCAAAACCGATTATAGCTCAATCAACAACATACCTAGCTTCTACTAGGGTTTACTGCTATGAAATCGGATTCGACCCCTAGGCTCTACGTGTCCCGAATCCGGCGAATCAAACACGATTCTGGCATATTCGTGTTTGAAAATTAGGACACGTCGTGTCCGATTATGACACTTTGAATTCGAAATGTGTCCTGTTTAGGACACTTCAAATCCGGAATGTGTCCTGATCAGGACACTCGGAATCCGAAATGTGTCTTGATCAGGATACTTTGAATCTGGAAATAAAGAACCCACGTGCCGTTATAAAGGCGTGTTTTCCCATTCTATTTGCACGTTCACTTGTTTAATTTGTTGTGGGTGTTTGGGAGCAAGGAGCAAAGGGTGTGGGAGCATTTTCAAGGAGATTCAAGCAACAAGTGCATGCTAGAGTCTGTCAGATTTGATGATGGTGATACTATAGAGGGGTCATCCTCCACACCAACAGATGCAGAGACGACTTTGGATACAAAGGAGGAGGATGCAATAGAGGAGAGTAGTGGTGACCATGATGATGAGGACAATGATGCTGATTTTGATGATGACTATGAGGATTGATGACTCATGAGTCATGAGCTACCTACTACCTTGAGGCTTGTATACTTGTAGACTTGTAGTTGTAGTTGTTTTGTATTTTCTATTTCTATTTGCCATTGGCATTGCACTAACTATGTAAACAGTAACACATTTTGATTTTGATGACTTAATGAGAAAACTACAATATCTTTATCTTACTATCTTGTCTTTCTCCTATTGGATCATTGATGAATTGAATATGTATTATAAATTTATAATTTATCATTTTATGTCACAATTGTATTTGTAATTTTGTATGCATAATGTTACTTTGTAAAACTTACATCTAGATGAAGATCTATGTTTGAATCAATGAATTTGTATCATGAATAAAAATTTGTGTAAGAAATATCTA
>APFE031334899.1:4814-21719 GCA_000404065.3 Pinus taeda | reverse complement strand
CTTTTTGAAGGAGAGGGGCATGTTAGGCCCCTATACTACTAGTGTAACCCCTTATTATTATTAGTACAACCCCCTTATTATATTGATTTACCCATGTAGTGCCCATATTGTTACTATTGTGCCCCATAGAAGCCCACTATTGTTATTATTGTGCCCTTACATTATTATTGTTATGTAGGCTCTGATTATGTTATGACCCCTTAGACTCCTATATATAGAGAGGAGGCCTTTTCATTTGAATCATCGAAGAATTGTTCATTTATGTAATGTAAAGGAGGTTTCCCCCTCGAAGAGGCTGAATTCTAAGGCGTTGATCTCTCTTTTCTATCTTTTCTTGAGTTGGTTTCATAACATGGGCAAGTAGCTCTAGTTTTACAGGCTTATGATATGAGACACTGCTAGCAAGAATGTGCATTATGGGTTCTAGACCAAGTAACAGGAAAGAGCTTTGAATGAAAAATCTTTCTAGCCTGGCAGTAATGTGACCAGGACCTACTCTTTCGTTAGACCAAGAGAACTTACCGGATGAGGGCTTGATGTCCAACAAGTCCCAATCTTGAAAAAGATCCTCCGCCCATTCTCTTGCCGGGTCTCGGACTACACTTCCTCCCCTTTTTCAGTCGAGTGAAGAGTGAGATTGAGGTCTCCAGCAATGATTGTATTTTCCAGATTTGTCAAGTCTGCCTGTCGTCTTATAGTGTCCCAGCAATCCTTTTTCTCCCGGATATTAAATGGAGAATATGCATTGAACAGGCTGAAGGTTTCCTTTGTGTCAAGGTTTTGAATTTTTAGCAGCAACCAATGAGTGTTGCTCGCTTCAAAGATGAGTGCATATTTATTGGAGTTCCATAGTGTAACAATCCCTCCCGAGGCACCCCTAGCTGAGATTGCTCTTGCTTCACTTTTGGGCCACAGATTTTTGCTTGCTTGCAGGAAGACTTTGTCTTCCAGCTTGGTCTCCTGGACGAGAAGTATGTCTAGACCTTTTGTTCTTATTAGATTTCTTATGGCTTCTTCCTTGACTTTGCTCCCCATACCTCTGCAATTCCGCGAGATGACCTTCATTATTTATGTTTCTAGTGGGCTCCGTTGGAGCCTTGGGGCTGATTTTTCACCATCTTGGGCTTTGAGGCTAGTAGTTTTTCCAGAGTTGGTTCGCTGCCCTGTAACTTGTCTTTGTAGGTATGCTGCTCTCTTTTTTCTTTGTCTGTTTTACGGCCTCTTACAGATCTTCTTACTGAGGTTTGGGACTCTCCTATTTCTCCTTCTTCTTATGACTCATCGGTTTCCTGCTCTTCTTCCTCATCCTCTAGGGCCATGCCTTTGGGGATTTGAACTTCTTTGGGGGAAGCTAGAGGAGTGCCTTTACTTGAAGAGACTGGTTTTTGGGTTTCTACCTCTGGTGTGTCTTCTGTTGGCTGGCTTAGAGGGTCAAATTTGTTTTCCTGCGCCTTTTTGGGAGGGTGCCTCTGGGCATTAGCCTGGAGATTGCCTTTGCTGGGGGGTCCACCCTGTTTCTGCCCCTTATGGTTGACTCTTGCTCGCTTGACTTGATTCCAGCCCTCTTCATTCCCTTTCTCTAGCTCTGCATTAGTTGGACAGTTTCTGGCAAAATGCCCATAAACGTGGCATTTCCTGCATTTGAATGGCAGTTGTTCATAATCCAAGATCTGCACATGGGACTAGCTGTCGACTTTGATTTTGATTGGCTCTGGTAGACCCACCTCTAGATCTACCTCTACACAAATCCTGGCACAATCGTACTGATCCTTGTTGCTTGCTCGATCTATGAATTTCCCGAGGGAGTTGCCAATGTGTTTCAAGGAGTCCCAGTTCCAACAGTGAAATGGCAGATTTGGGAGACGAACCCACACTGGAACATCCTTGGGAACATCAACCGCCAGGTCAAAATCCGAAGTCCATTTGTTCGGGTAGAGTCCCTGAGGACCCATGAAATAAGGCCCATTTCGAAAGATCAGATCTTTGTCTTCTTTGGAGAAAAATTCGAAAAGAAAATACCATCGCCCCAAAAAGTACAAGGTAACACTTTGATTGATCAGAGGCGCCCAATTCCTGTTAACCCATTGCTCAGTAGTTTTCGAAGAGGGCCAAAGTCCCATGAATTGGCCAATAAGTCCACGATCTGCCAGAGACAAAGCTACTTGCACGGGGGTCTCCGGAGGCAAAGAAATCTCAGGAATTTCATCGAGTTTCTTAACAAATTTTGAGGCTTCACTTCTTTTTTCCGGAGACAAGCCGTCCAGGAGCTGATTAAAAGCATCAACGACATGATCAGAAGGCGAATCTTGGCCCTGTGTCTCCATATGGTCTGGCCTGGTGTTAGCCGCCACAGGGGCAGCCATGCAGCAATGACCAAACCCTAGCCAGAGAGTCGACTGACAATCTCAGATCCGATTCAAGGCTGATACAGGCAGGCCCGCAGGGAGGGGAAGCTGCAGAGAGAACCGTAGGCTTCAGAGCCTGCAAAGAGCGGATCTTGAGGAGGGGCCAAGGCTCACAGTTGCAGCTGTGTAACCCCTTATTGTTATTAATGCAACCCACTTATTATATTGATGTACCCATGTAGTGTCGATATTGTTACTATTGTGCCCCATATAAGCCCACTATTGTTATTATTATGCCCTTACATTATTATCGTTATGTCAGCTCTGATTATGTTATGACCCCTTAAACTCCTATATATAGAAAGGAGGTCTTTTCATTTGTATCATCTAAGAATTGTCCATTTATGTAATGTAAAGGAGGTTGCCCCCTCGAAGAGGCTAAATTCTAAGGCATTGATCTATCTTTTCTATCTTTTTGTGAGCTGGTTTCATAACAAATAAACATTATATATGTGTGATCCATGTTACCTATGCACCTTATATTTTATTTACGCATGGACAAACTCACAAAGAAAAATTGTGGCAACCTTCACCATAACTGATTAGAAGCTCAAACACCTTGGTCGTTTCAAATAACCTCCTCTACGCACAATTCAACCTTTGTAATAATCAGCCTACAAGCTAGAGTTTTGAAGTAGACGCTGCTCCAAGGGATAGGTTTTTGACACAGAATCTTCTCCATGAGCTAGGGATTCAAAGAAAACTCTACACCGCGGCCCTGTAGTTCAGTTCCCAACATGATTTTGCCATGTTTTTGTTGATAGAAATGTTTAACGATGCTGTAAATACAAAGCTTATGTATGAGTCTTCACATTTAATGATTTCATGTATAACATTGCACCAATATACACAATAATAATAATAATAATAAAAAGTAGAAATTAAATTTCGAGATAAAACAACCCTCTCTAAAGGATCATTCATCGCGGCATGGTTGTTGTGGTTGAGGTGCTTGGGAAATATAAAGCAATTTTCTACTTATAAAAACATTATTTTATGATTTTTTCCTCTTTACATTGGTTAATGTATGTATTTGTTTATATTTATTTCTCTAATGTATGCATGTTATTATTTTCCAAATACTTTTTTTTTCAACCATTTCCAATTTATTATATTAATGAGCACTTTTTATAATTCCATGCGAAGGGATTGCAACATCTTTCCTATTCATAATATTTATGTTGTTAAAAATTAAAAATGTGTATATATGTGTAAATTTAACAAAATAATTTTACAATTTAATATGGAAGAGATTATAACATATGTCATACTTGTTAATATATGCATTTAAAAGACATCACAATATTAACATTTAATAATATATGGATGCCCGTTTAAGTCTAGAGTGTATTGCACAATATTAGATGATGGTATAAATGAATATTATCTTCAAGAATTTATTTGCTGCAAATGTTATTCCTAATGGTGAAGGTATATTTAAATTCACAAGTCTTCATGTGAAATTGCTTGTATTATAAGGCTCTTTGTTGCAACTTCGAGTTTTAGGTCACTACGATTCTATTTTATCCATAGGTTAGTGGAAGTATAATGAGTCTCAAAGGCACATGTCAAGATCACATTGAGATCCCCAAAGCAACATGGCCCTTAGTATTTATGACAATTAGACCAAGTTAACATTAATTTTTCTTGCTCATGGGGCTTCGAATAAACAATGATTGGGTGTACTATTAAGGCACTCCTTAACCTTAATGTCACTGATCGAAAACCCATGGGTAGTTCCACCCGCCTAACAAAAAAAAACACATTTTGTTAGTGGCCATATGAATTCTCCACCTAAGAATCCCTAACGCAACATGTCCCATAAGTTTGGCTCTCTCCAAGAAACAAAAGGGGTTCACCTAACAAAATATATATATATATATATGTGTGTGTGCTGTGTGTGTGTGTGTGTGTGTGTGTGTGTGTGTGTGTGTGTGTGTGGTGTGTTTGTTTAGATTGTTTTGTGTTACTAAACATGGAGGTTTATGTGTCTTTCCATTTATTACTCTAGTCATTCAAAATATGGAAATTAAATAAGATCTTTCAGCAGGCTCAAGATTACTCCTAATTGTGGAGGGTGCCTTAAATTCATTGTATTTAAGAGCTTTTCTTGTTGCATGCAATTCAAAAGTCATTGCCTTGTCTTGATTCCTAAGTTTAAAACACTTTGTGAGACATGTAGTTGTTAGAACAACTTTTAGTGGTATTGTCTTAATTCTGCAATTACACTATTGCAATGCATGGTTGTGGCATCACTTTCTCTCACCATAGAATGTAACTTTTTTTTGGAAAAAAATAACTTACATTGCAATAGGTTATATTGTTATATACATCATTTTTGCATCGTTTAAATGTCATTTTTACAGTGTTCAATTTGAACAATGTCATATTAGCAATGAATTATACAATGCATCTATTTTTTCTTGTATGTCGCATTTGCAGAAATAACATTGATTTTATTAATATTAATATTAATTTGAAAATAAAATTTACAATGAATTTGCATTAAAAACATGTTTGTTGAATCATATTTGTATCTCATGCGATAATAAATTTGCCAACATGTGTCACATGCGCATCATTCTAACATTTGTTAGCATTGCGTTATAGATATTTTACGTATTGTTCTAGATCTTTTATGACACTTGCATTATTCTAGGCCTATTTAGCATCATAACTGCAGCCTATTGTATCATAAGTCTATCTTATTTATTTGGTTTCATTCCCAACTTTTTATATGTTTAATTAAATATCTCTAGTTTGCGTGATTTTGTGGTGAGTTTTTAATGCAAAGTCCTAATGGATGGGATCGACTCTTGTTGATGCTTTCAGAATGTGGTGGTCCGAGCATGTTATTTCATACAAAGGCTTGCCTTGTTTCCTTATTGCGTGTGTTTGGCAATACCAAAATCTTAGTCTTTCAGGACAAGTTTATTTCTTTATTTGTATGTGTTGCAAAGGTGGCCTTGACACAAGAATACAAGTTTGACCCTCCTCTTCCTAAGTCGAGTGTCATTGGTATGTCAGAAATTGATTTCAGTTACCCATGGGGATACTTTGATGGTGCTAGCTAGGGCCATCCATCTCAGTATAGTGTTGGGGTGGTTTTGTATTTTAGTCATTTCCTATTTTTTATATGTGTGATATGCCCCAATCAGGGGATCAAATAATAAAGAAGATTTTGTAGCCTTATGGGTTTTACTGGAAGTGGCTTAGAAAAAAGGAGTTACAAGGCTCCAAGTGATGGGTGACTAAAAACTTGTCATTCACTGGGAAAATTATAGAGTTGGAGTTAATGTTATTGATCTTGAAACCTTATTGTTAGACATCAGGGTTGTTCAAAGTTCTTTTCAACACATTTGTTTCTATCATATTTTGTTAGAGCTCAACATGGAAGCAGATGGTTTATCCAAGGAAGTGCTTGAACTTCTTGTTGGCTTAGTTGGTATTTATGAATTTTCTAATGGTGAGGAGATTGATTAGATGGAGACCAATCTCTCATTCTAGCTATGTGGTCTTTCTATGAATTTATTTTTTACTTGTTGTATGTTAGGTACAAGATGTAAATTCAAGCGGATCTATCCCCTAGAGTTTTTATTTTTATTTTTTGGGATGGTTAGGAAACAACTATTCATGAGTTTTGAAAGGGTCGGGGCTAAAATAGACAGATGACAATCATAATATGTATATATTTTTACCTCATTAATATATATGGGTTTTTTCTTTCAAAAAAAAACTTTTGTCACATTTATTTAATTTTGTATAACTTGTGTTAACATCAAGTGTGCATCATTTTAACATCATAATTGTGTCATAATTATTATTGATAAATTAAATTTTATTAATTTAACTAATAATATTTACTGTCTTTCATCTTAGTTCCCATTGGGTTTTATCCTCAATTTCTTATTTGGGTAGTAAATTGTATCACATTTGTTTCATTTGTTATTATCACTAAATGGTACAACTACTTTATTCATTAGGTCAAAAGGGGGACTAGGAGAAGGATGGTCTCTAACATCCATTCTCATTTTCTCTTTCTTTAGTTATAGAAGGGTTGAGCACATTGTTGAAGGAATCCATTGGGAGTGGTAACTTTAAGGGGATTAGCGCAACCAATTCTGGTTTTGTGTCATACCTTCGATTTATAAATGATATATTGATATTTTGTGATTGACCAAGGGGGGTGATTAATAAATTTAAAGTGATTCTAGGGTTATTATGTTTGTCTACTAAATGGTAATTAATGCAACAAAATCAACTATTACATTTTTTGGTTTCTTTGATATAGAAAGGAATTATATCACATATTTATTGAGTTTGAGAGTGGTTTAAAAATATCTAAATTTCTAGCTTAAGACAATTTTGTATCTAATCGAAAATGGAAATAATTATTTTAAAGGTGGGAGAAGAGCTCAACCTATGGTGTGAGTAATTATTGGTTATCTAAAGTGGGGTATTTAGTTTTGGTAAAAGATGTCTAGGAGGCAATACCATTATATTAGTTTTCACTATCATGGATTCCTAAAGTTATGTTAGAAGTGATTAGAAGATCATGTTGTAGATTCATTTGTACAAGAGGTCAAGACAAAAAGGTATTTCATCGCTTTCTTGAAAGAAGCTTGTAGTACAAAAGGCATAAGGGGGTTGGGGTTTAAAAAATATATTTATGTTCTCAAAGGCCCTACAAGCAAAGATTCTGTGGAGATTAATTCAAGGTAAATTTTTGTAGCTGCAAGTGACAAGAGACAAATGTATAGCTCCAGATACAACTGAGGAATGGCTTAGTAGACTTGCTAAGAAGTATCACAAATCCTTTATTATATAAAGTAGTACTCAAAGATTTTATGTTGGTTGGAAATTCATTGATATGTAATGTAGGAAGGGGAAATATAATGAAAATAGGATTAGATCCTTGGATTGGAAGTGATGAAAATTACAAATTACTATGTTAGATGATTTAAATTTTAAGAGCTATAGGTTATTTTATATTAGCTCAGGTAGCTAACAAGAATATAACTACCCTTTAGTAGCAAGGATGGCTTAACTAGAGGGAAGCATGTTGAGGGAGGAAGAAGATAAGCTTATTTGGTCATTAAGCCCCTCTCAATATTACATTCCTAGAACTAGATACAAGCATTATAGTAGATGGTGCAAAGAATCATTCAGTTTGGTGGTGGAAATTAGTCTACAAGTTTATGTGCACATCAAAGTAAATAATTTTCACATGGCTATTGATAAATAATAAATCCCTTACTTGGGACATTTTATATAAAATAATACTCCAATTCCAAGACAATGTCGCTTATGTAAGCAATGAAAGGAAATAAATTTCCATCTCATAATGTCTTATTTATTTGCTTAAACAGTTTGGTGGGAAAAGAAGGGCTTAACATGATAGAGAAATTCCTAGGATAGAAACTCCATTGAGGAGGACCCGAGGAACTAGATTTTGAACACTGCCACAAGAAATTTTAGAGCTCTTCCATTCAGTATAGGATTGGGAATGTGGCTAGCCATAAATGAAAAACCTTTTTAGGACAAGTATACTCCCCCCCTAAAATGTGTTATACAAATCTTAATATTATATATGATTTTTCCCGAAGGCAACAAAAATTTAATATCAAGTAGCCTATAGTAAAAACCATTGATATATGAATCCATGGGTCTATTCTAATGTAACCTCAATAAGGGTAAACCCAAGGAATGAGACAAGGTGGATTCCTACATCTTTCAGATTCTCATAGAACATGTTTCAGAATTCGTGCAAAATTTGGCTCAAATAACTTCTCCAAACTTATGGCTCTAAAATTGGTATTTACACTTGCTCAAGAACATGGAGTATCCGATATCCAGGTTTTGATGACTTGTTATTTATAACAAAGTGCATGAGGAAGGAGTTTGGTCTAAGAAATTATACACTCCAACTATTGTTGAATGAAGTTTAGAATATGCAATTGGCTTTTTCTCATATCGCATTTGCTTAAAGTTAGGGAAAGAAATTATGCAACTGGTGGTTTAGGAAAAGAAGGTCGTGTTCTTGCTATAAGCTTTTAGTTGGTTATAAAGAAATATAATGGTTAGAGTTCATATTTTTCCCATTGTCCTCAGTTTTGATTAGTATTTTTTCCATTTTGGTGATGTTAAAATTATATGCTCATGTATTTATGGGTCTCCATGAGTCCTTTTTGCAAAGACTAGAAGTGCGTTATTTTATGAAAAAATATGATTTTCTCTATCAGATTTTCTTTTATGGATTAAAAAACTTGTATGAGCATTATATGTAGAAAAAAGACTTACTACAAAGAAACTTGAAAAAGTCACCCCGTATAGGCATGAGAGGCTTGAACTTGAATGCTTTCATCATATGCCTATTGTAATTTTGTTCTATTATGTGTGGCCATAAAATTAAATGGTTGGTAAACATCGATAGACATCAATTCATAATAAACATCAAAACACATACTAAATGACCATCTCATTTTGCTAAAAAAAAAAACTAATTAAATTTTAAATTTATTTTAAAAATATTCATTATTATTAATTATAAATATGATTAATATATAATTGAACATTTTTCATTAGAAAAAAAAAAACAAGATTTTTTTTCTAACTGGAAAGAGCATTTGTATTATATAATTTTGCGCTTGGTTCACATCAAATACGTCACTCGTTACAAAGTTAATTCATCAAAATTTTCTAATTGTTTTTTTTTCCTTTCCAATAGGAATACATGATTTTCCTAAGGAGAATATATGAGCAAGAAAAAGAGGGGTTTTCTAGGTGAATACCTTATTGGTCAATTTGTTGTCATTGATGAAAACTAATGGCATTAATGTCAAAGGAAATATATAATCTTAAGGATGCTCTGGTCAAGGGGATTGAGAATTTGTTGAGTTTATGTTGCAAATGTATCCCAATCAAAAGAGCATGCAAATTTTATGGTTGCATAGTCCTCTCATAGACATTTACAAGGGTATATGGCACTTGATATAACTCCAAAGAAGTGAAGAGAAAAACAAGGTTGAAGTCTGGCAATCTAAGTAGGGTTACAACTCCTCTTAGTTCCAGTGCACAGAATATGAAAAGAAAATCGCCTCCCCTTCATTAAACTTCAAAAAAGTTGCGAGGCCTTGAAGTATGGTCATGGCCATCCAATCATACATGCCAACAAGTAGTGCGTGGCAATGTTGGGAAATGTGTTGGATTTTTAGTTGCATATACAACAAATTTCAGTCCCACACATTGTCCCCCTTTGTTAAACATCAACAGATTGGGCGGGGGGGGGCTGATTCTCAACCTTTCTCAAGAAAGGATTAAATCATTCAATGGTGGACAAAATTCATATATTCATGATATGTAGCATGACATGGAAGATGGCATGGTCGATAGGATAATGATGTAAGACATCAATAGACATGTGGTAGTATACAATAGGTAACACATGGCATGCCAAATTAACATATTTGGGTGGCAATTGGGCCATTTTTTGGAAGACATATAGCACCACCCAAAGGGTGTCATGTGGCATGGTGACATCAACATTTCATCATGATGGTCAACACCAAAGTACCCTCAGATAGTTAAGAGTGTGGCTAACATCTTGGTCACATGTGAATAAATATCAAGCCCCCTCAGGTCTAAGTGGTTGGAACTAGATCATGTTTAAGGGCATGATTTTGTAACGTGATCCTATGGGACAAAGTGATAAGCCCTCATAAGCACTAGCATTGGTCAAATAGGCTTACCATTGTAATTACCCATGGTTTGAGGTAGGATCTGATTCAAATTGTGATCCAAAGTTCATGTATAAATATACTAGTTGAATCATGGTGGAAAGTGCAATTCTTATAGTGAGATGGTGGCGTGGTATAGTGAAATCCAAAGCGAAGAACACAAGCCAACATCAGAATTTTTATTTCATTTTAAATTTGTTTTATTTTCTCTAGGGATAAAATACTTGTTTGCAAGGCCAAATCTATTTATTATTGCACAGGGTTGAGTTACATTTGCCTTTAGGCATATTGAAATGAAAGGAGAAGAAGATTAACAGTCCATTTGTCCACAACATAATGTTGACCTGAAGACTGTGTGAAGTTTTGTTGTCCATGATTTTGAGTAATTAATTATGTTGTCCATGATGATTACAAAGTCTAAATAATTTTGAAGTCCAAGTAATGAGGATAAAGTGTTAAGTGTGAAGTGTGAAGTCTATTGTTCATATGGAGTTTGGTAATAAAGTATGTTTCTTTTGGATGACACAATTAATGTGTTGTTGAGAAAATAAGAAATTAAAAAGACTAGAAGGAAATTAAAAAGGGTGAAAGTATTTTTTGTAGATTAAATTAAATATTGTGGATCCAATGTGAAATGTTATGAAAGGGAGTTCCAATATGATTTTGGGGGTTGGTGCCTACAGCAAGTCGGTGCCTGTAAATTGATTGAGGAAGTTGATGCCTTTATCAAGTTGTTAGAACAAGTGGGTGCTTACAAATTTTAAAGTTTGGTGCCTCAATCAGGCTGAAGCCTACAATTAGTTGGTACTTTCATATTTCTGAGGTTGGTGCCTCAATGAGGTTGAAGCCTACAATAATATGGTTCTTGCGTATTTCCAATATTGGTGCCTCAATCAAGTTGTATCCTAAAGCAAGTCGATGCTTGCATATTTCAGGGGATTAGTGTCTCCTTCTAGTTGGTGCTAATAAATCATTGCAATCAAATATTGAAGAAGAAGATAAAAGGATTTGCGGTTTTCTACAACAAGGGTTTCCACACATATCCGGTGTTCTCACGTGTTGGTGTGATGATTATTTTATTGATGCATTGTTATGTTTTCACCTATGATAAATTATGAAATTGTTTAAATGGGTCATTATACTAATTCATCCCCACTCTCAATATAATTATAATTCCAATAATTGGTATCAGATCATGTTCCTTCAAGGTCAACCTAACAGTTGGAAGGTAAATCCATGGAATTATGTCCAATAAAGGGAAGAGTAAGAAGGAACCATCCTAGAATAAGACAAATCATATCAAGGTTCGTGATTATACAAGCAATGTATTAGATGTAGTAGAAGTACAACGAAATGCCAAAGAAGACATTTTCTTCTTGGTCATGGATGAAAAAGAGCAATTAGGTGCTCCGACCTGTCTCAATTGTGGCAATGAAGGTCACAATACCTTTAGATGTCCATATCCAATCAATGATGATGAAGATGATGTTCTTGGTCTAATTGAGTTAAGCCACTCAGAAGAAGAGTTTGAATGAGAAGATGAGATTACTATCACTCTAGAAGAAATAAAGAAACTTTAAGAAGAAAATGAAAGGGAGAAGGAGCTATTGAAGAAATATGAAAATTAGGACCAAGAAAAATCAATTTTGAAGGACCAATTAGAAGAAGCAAGAAGGATGGAAGAAGTGAGGCAAAACAAGCTGAAAGAAAGAGAAGGTTAGTGTAAGGATTTAAAAGCTAAAAGTTTTTCCTTGAAAGGTAAGTTAGAAAAGGCCGAAAATTAACTGGTAAATTATGAAAAGAATGAGCATGAGTTTGAATATTCTTCATATCTTCTAAAAATTGAATTGGAAAAGGATAATAAGATTGTGGAATTGCTCCTGGAACAGGTGGAAAAGATGGATCATGATGCTACTATTCTGAAGACATAACTAGGAGAATCTAAAATAATTGAGGATGCTTTGGTGAAATGACTTAAAGGAAAGATGCAAGAAAGTGAAAACCTAGAAGAGGGAGTTGTCTCTACAAGAAGAAATAAAAGGAAGCAAACCAAAATTTGAAGTTTGTCAAAGGAACTAAAATTCTGGACATAATTCGCAGCAGGTAGAGATCTTCCCTCATCAAAATAGGCCTCAGTTATAACGAAGATCATGAGATAACCAAAGATGATTCATGTTCAAAGACACAAGATGGAGAAAAGCTCAATACTTATGCAAAAAAATTCATAGGATCTAGCAACAGTACCATTGAAGACACTAGTCAAACAAAGGACTAGCATAAGCATGTGCATATTAGCAACAAAAGCAACAGTGGAATAAGAGACAAGGATCAGCAAAGAGATGAATCTTCTCAAAGGTAGAAAAAAATCAAAATAAATGCTTCATCAAGACAATCCCACTCATCTAGGTATGAAATACATATTTTAGTCATCGTTTTTCATGTACAAGATTTGGACATAAAACAAGGGATTTCTAGACCTATGCTAAGAATGGTTTTGTTAGAGATAGAGGCAATTATCATACTTCTAGGAAGAAATATATGGAAAATCAAATCAAAAGTTACAACAAGAGACAATATGAACCATTTATGTTTTTATTCAAGTTCAACACATAATGCTACAAATGTGACAATGTTGGGAATATAGCTTGTTACTACAAAATTGACAAGAGATGTTTTTCTAAACAATCCAAGGAAGAAGCTTTCTCTGTTGATACAAGGAAGATCACCAAGATATGGAGAAGAAGATAGGAAGACCCAAATATAGATATGACCATTGAAACCTAATTTGTTAGTAAAGGCTTCTTCAAGTATATGTAAGTTTGACATGAGATGAAACTTAAAGAAGCATAAGCATGCAAGATTGAGTACTCCGAAGCAGGTGAGGGAAATAATATGGCAAACATAAAATAATAAGTTGAAGGTTGAGATGATATTTGAAGAAAGATAAATGCAAAAAAACTAATTTAGTGAATGTAAAGATACGATTAAAGGGATCCTAGGCATAGGTGGAGCAATCCTCACCAACAAAGCAGAGAAGATATGGACGAGTTCCTGAGATCATCCAGGAAGGACAAGAAAGGGTACAAATCTAAAGGTTTGGTTCGAACAACTCAATGAGAAGAACATGAACCTTTTTCTATTTGAAGTGAATACATAAGCACTAACGAAAGTGAAGATGATAATCACAATGCACCCCATTATGTGAGGATGCACTTGGCGAACAAGGATACAAGTGCTAAAGAATTAGAATCAACTAATAATGTGGGAGGTTTAAGAAACTTGGGAACATGTTTGCAAGGTGGTTGGTTGTTGTAGGAATGTAATGGAACATGCAAGGCTACAATCATCTTTGGTTTCTAATGTTATTTTTCTTGGTGATAATGAGAATTGACCAAGAAAATTATTGTGTACTTTATTGTAAAAAATTTGTTTGATTTGTGCCATTCCTTTGAGGAAGTTTTGGGCACAACTTAAGATTCATCTTGTTCTATATGGTAAGTCTCAATTTAAAATTTACTTTTATATCATTTGATAGATAAAATCAATGTACAATTTGTCTAGTTTTGGTGCAACATTGTTGATATTACTAGTCATAAGGCACTCAAGAAATCTATTTGTTTGTAATATTTTCAATTTATTTTGTTCGCTTCATTGTCACCTGTTTCATGCTATTTTTAAGAAAAGTGAATTACAAGCAAACTAGCTCATGGGTTACATCTGATTTTATAAACAATGGTTTAATCTTCACTAAAGTTGATCTTCCTTCTATAGGATAAGTGTTGAAGCATCCACATGGCCTAATAATGAAGTTATTGCAAAAGTTGCTATGTTGTCATTTTTGCAATATTGACTAGTGATTTGAAACTCCATAACTTTGTGGCAAAAGATTTATTCGAAGCATTTGTTGGAGGCCTATATCTGGAAGTCAAATGCAATGATTCATGCAAATCTTGTGAGCCTTCATCATACTATTTTTGTTCACCTTTCCAATAGAGATTTTGCTCCAAGAAAAGTACTTATGTTGCTACCTTTTGTTACACTAGATTCGCTAAATGTTTTTGAAACTACTTTGTCCAAAACATATTGATCTAGATCTATTATAATTGAAAGCTATCAACATGAATCAAAGTCACTACCTTAAACATTTGGTTTTTGTAGTATTTGAACCAATGGTCTTCAAATTTGATTCAATTGTTACTCGAGAAGCTATTCAAGTAGATGTTTTTGCAAATCCATAAGGGGAGCAGATCCAAAAGTAGTAGTGGATTTAGAATAGTAGTTGAGAAGTGAGTAGACATCAAATCAACAACGGTTAATAGTTTTTTGTAGTGAGCTTCCTTTCCATTGATGTTAATGGGGGAGATAAAGCACATATTGACTAGCAATATGAGATAGTGAGAAAAATTTGGACCAAAAGTTTGATAGGGGTAGTTCAGTCTATTGCCAATGTCTAGTGGTGTTGCCATCAAAATGAGGGGAGCGTTCGCCAGTTTGTTGTCATTGATGACGACTAATTTCATTGATGTCATAGGAATTCTAGAATCTTGAGGATGCTTTGGTCAAGGGGATTGCATATTTGTTGAGGTTATGTTGCATATTTATCTCAATCAAAAGAGCATGCAAAGTTTATGGTTGGATAGTCATTTCATAGACCTTTCCAATAGTATATGGAACTTGATCTAACTCCAAAGGAGTGAAGAGAAAGGCAAGGTTGAAGTTTGATAACTTAAGCAGGGTTCCAACTCTTCCTTATTCTAGTGCGCATAAAATGAGAAAAACTTGCCCCCACCTTCCAAGTAAAACTTTGTAAAAGACAGGGGGCCCAAAGTATGGTCATGGTCTTTTAATTAGATAGGCCATCAAGAAGTGCGTGGAGTGCTTGGGAAATGTGACAGAGTTTTAGTTGCATATACGACAAATTTTGCATCCCCCCTTTGTTAAATATCTAGCAAGTGGGGGGAGGGTTGTAATGATTCTCAACCTTTGACCAATTAAGGGTAGCATGACATGGTAGATAGAGTTCAGAGATGTGCGATATGTAGCATGACGTGGTAGACAACATGATTGATAAGGCGATGACACAAAATTTCGGTAGACACATGGCAGTATAAATAGGTGACACATGGCATGCCAAATTGACATTTTCAGGTGACTAACTAGGAAATTTTCAAGAGGCATGTAGCACCACCGAGAGGTTTCCATATGGCATGATGATGTCAACATTTCGTAACGATGACATCAGCACCAAAGTGCCCTCATACAATTAATAGTGTGGTCATGCGGCTTGGTTACATGGGAAGATTTTAGAGGTTGGTGCCACAATTAGGTGGAAGCCTACAACAAGTTGGGGCTTGCTTATTTCTAAGGTTAGTGCCTCCATATGTTTGAAGCATATAGTAGGTTGACGCTTGCACATTTTCAAGGTTAGTGCCTCATTTAGGTTGTAGCGTAAAGAAAATTGATGCTTGCATATTTGAAGAGATTGGTGTCTCCTTTTGTTTGGTGCCAGTAAATTATTGTAATCAAAGATTAAAGAAGAAGATAATAAGATTTTTGGTTTTCTCCCTCAAGGGTTTCCATGTATATATGTTGTTCTCATGTGTTAGTGTGATGATTGTTTTATTGATGCATTGTTATATTTTCAGTTATCATGAATTTTGAAGTTGTTTAAATTGGCCATTATATTGATCCCCCCCCCCCCCCCTGTTGGCCGGATAAATCATTCTTGCGGACAAGACCGATCTCCCTAGTATCGAATAGCAACAAGGAGCACAAACAAATCTACTTTTCCCTAAACATGTTTCAATCCATAAATGAAAACTAAGAGGTGTAACAGACCCTACCTCGGTCCAACGCTTGTTTGTGGCAGCTTCGTTTTAATAGCTTCAAGCAATTCCATTTTGATAACCTGCATACACAAACAAACACACATCAAAGAACACCTGCAAAGATATTATAATAAAACATGTTCATTATGAAGATCAAGGAGCTCATAAAATAAACCATTAGAGACAGTTCATTGAGAAAAACAAACTTGATTGTATTAACTTTATGAATAAAAGAACCTTACAACCTTTGCCTTGATGTTGCACAAGCTCTTTCCATGTTCCAATAGGAGTCTCCTCTACTTTTACAAGCCTCACTCACTTCCCAAATGACATGAAAGGTATGTTATCTCTCCTCTCACAAGCTCAAAAAGGAAGTCTAATTTCCAACAGCATTTACCCTCAAGAATATTCAGCTTTCAACCTCTCCTACAACCAGCCCAATGCTTGAATTTATAGTGCAAATGGAAGAAGTTGCAGGTCCACCATTGAAGGGATAAGTTCCTCCTTCAATGGGATAAGCACATCATATCATGGAGTTAGCTCCCTTAGTTATGGAATGGATGAACCAAGGTGGAGCGGACTTGCTAGCGCAATATTCCTTCTAGAAGTGTCCAGAAGTGACCCAAGATGAGTTTTTAAGAATGAACTCACGCCTTTTTAACTTTTAAAAGGGTTCGCACCCATTACTCAACAGACAAAGCGGTCAGGTTCGCAGGAAACATGACCATTGGGTGCGACACCACAAGCAATGCTAGGAGAAAGTGCAAAACCAGGATTTAAGATATTTTTAAGGTCTTTCTCCCATTTTCAAGGCTTGACATGAAGAGCTGAGGCTTAAGACTTGCAAAAGAGGTATGTATGAGTGGTGATGGACTCACACAAACTGTAGAAAGTCATGGTGACAATTTTTTGTGTAACAGATTGCCCCCTAAAGTG